>CAUYLZ010009647.1:0-150063 GCA_963573645.1 Pithecia hirsuta
GGCAGAGCATGGAGAGCACTGCGGCTTCCCCGGGGCCTGCGCAGCTCTGACCTGCAGGGGATGCTGAGCCACAGGGCGAGACTCGACTTCCAAATCCTCGAGGGTTAGAGGCAGAATTGGGGCTCGGCCCAAACTCCACTACGGGGCCACTGGGTCCCTCCTTCCCACACTCGGGATGTAAGGTGCTGATGGGGCCGAGACCAGAAGAGCTTCGGCCCAGAGCTCCAACCCTCTCCCGTCCTGATGCCGCCAGAGCCAGTGGCAGGGGACGCAGCCCTCGGGGGTCCCAGTGTCACCCTGCGTGTGCTCAGGGCCCAATGCCCTGTGGGCCAAGAGGCGCTTATGTTCCAGGCGGCCCAGGCCTAAGGGGCAGGGGCACCTCCATTCAGGGCCCCCCCCATCCCCTCAGCGGCCCTACCCCGGGCGGTCAGGGCGTGGATGTTGTCATTCCCCAGCCAGAACTCCCCCAGCTGACTGCCGAAGCCCTGCTTGTACGTGGCCCAGTCCCGATAGAAGTCCACGGAGCCGTCCACCCTCCGCTGGAAAACCTGTGGAGGAGCCAGGGGACGGGAGCCAGGGGACGGGAGCCAGGGACCAGGCCGATGTCCCACAGTGCGGGGGACCCTCCCTCAGAGGAGCAGCCCCTGCAGATGGCAGAGCATCATGGCTGGGCCAGCAGCTCGCAGGCCCCACGGGAAGATGAAGGAGGAAAGGGGGGCCCAGGAGGGGAGGCGGTGAGCCCTAAGCCACGCAGCAGGAAAACACTGGCCCTGCCCAGTCTCCCCACCGCCTGGACTTTTACCCATGGGTCACCCCCCATCATCTCTGCCTGTCCCCATGTAGGCGGATAGAGAACTCCAGAGTGTTCTCCCAGCTGGTGTGCAGCCTGGACTCTGGGACTCCCAGGCTGGCCGCCCCTGCCCAGGGCCCCTCAGCTCCCCCCACACTCACGGTCCAGCCCCCTTGGTCCGTGTCCATGTCACACAGCACGGTCAGGGGCCGGCAGTCGGGCAGGTAGATGGTGTGCCAGCCGCTCAGGAAGTGCCCCCGATCCAGCAGGTCCTTGCAGGTGCGTGGGCCTGGGAAGGGACCCCGGGGAGTGGCTGCAAGATGGGAGCCCTGGGCAGGGCAGGGGCAGTGGGAAGGAGGCCCGGGAGGGAGAAGCCGGGCCACAGGCATCTGTGTGGACAGAGCAGGACTCCGAGGCCTGGATGGGGACATGGCCCTCAGGGCCACGCTGTGATAGCCACGCCCAGTCTGCCTGACCCTCCCACCTCCCTGTGTCTCCCCACCTTCACCTCCCGGGAACCCAGCCTTTGGGGTACATTCTAATTTTCTTTGGGGCACTAGACTATGAAGGACGTGCCCTGCTTCTTCTTAGGGCATCTGCCAGGGGACCTGGCACTGCCGTCCTATGGATCTGGCTGGTGCAGAGAGGGAAGAAAAGGCAGAGGCCTCTGGGGCTAGGACTGCAGAGTGTCCCGATGCTCCTGGTGGGTACAGGTAGGGGTGGACTGGTCTAGGGTGCATGTGCAGGCAGGGCTGGAGGATCCGGGGCCTGCCACCTACCTGTGTTACACAGATCGGGTTCCTGAGGGTCTCCTGGAGACGGGGACAGACAGGCAAACACACACAGTAAGAGCAGGAAGTCAGATAACTTGCCCCCCGCACAGAGCAGAAGATGGTGGCGTTTGCCTCACTCTCCTGGCATGAAGGTGGCCACTGCCCTCCAGAAAAGCTGCTAGTGCCCATGGCCATCTGGGGTGGCTGTGGCCCTTCTTGTCCCTGGAGGCAGCAGAGTCACTGGGCCTGCATTAATTGGCCCCTTCCTCCTGCTGCATGTCCAAGCTAGAGGGAGCTTGGTGCTTCAGGGTCTCGCTGAACCCCTAAAGGCTCCAGAGTGGCCTGTGTTTGTAGATGTGGCATGAAGGGTGGGGTCAGATGGGGTCTGGGCAAATAGGCGTTTATTTACATTTAGAGGCAAAGTATGACGGAGCCTCCAGCTGAGTGAGAGACAGTGTACCTCCCCAGCGAAACCAGCGCAGCTCAGAGCAGCTCGGGGTGAACAGAGGGGTGAGAGGGGCTGCTCTCCCTGCAGCACGGTGCTCTGGCTTTTCTAAATAATCTGTACATACACACATCAGACAGCCGTTCTATTGTAAGTATTATACACATATAACAGATAAATATCTAATATCCCTATGTGTAGGATGTAAGATATTATGTAAATACATAATATCTCCATGTGTAGGTTTCTGGTTTAAATGTATCTATTGTATGTTTACACATTCTCTGTGATCACAGCTTGTCATTAATGCTCCCTGCCCACTCAGGCCAACCTAGGTTTTTAACCAGTGCCCCAAAAGGACTCCGGCAGGGGGCAGAAGACACAAGGTGACAGGACAGGGGAGATGACAGGTGAGATGGGATGAGAGGGGCTGGAAGAGGTGAGCAGACGACCCTGTCCCACCCATCCCAGCAGACGATGACCTTGGAAGGGGAAGGCTTGGTCTCAGGCCCATCCACAGGTGGATGCCCAGGCTCTGAGAACACCCCACCATTGAGACCCTTCCCCTGACTGAGAACCCCTGCCCCACACTAAGGCCTCTGCCCCTGAGAAACCCCTCAGCCACACTCAGACCCCTCCCCTTGACTGAGAGCCCCTCCCCCACACTGGGACCCCTGCCCCTGAGAGACCCTCCCCCACACTGGACTGAGCTCCAGGAGCCCTGCTGGACAGCTGTGAGGACAGCGTGGCAGCCCCAATGCCCCATCCACGTTCCTCTGCAGCCGGGTCTGAAAGGGTCTCATAGCCCCTCCTCACTCTGGTCCCCTCCTTACCCTTCAGCCCAGGTGGTCCTGCCTTCCCAGGGGCTCCAGGGGGGCCGCGTTCTCCTGCAAATTCCAAAGACACCACCTTAAACAGAGCTCCCTGCTCAGGACCCGAAGGACCCAAGCTGGAGTTGGCAGCTGTGACTTCCAGTCATGACCAGAATCCTGTTTGTGCTGCAATGTGACCGTGGCCCCACCTGAGTGTGCCCATCCTGCACCAGAAGGTTCTAGACCCAGGACCCAGGCCTCAGGGGCAGGGAGCTGGAAATTCAGAGCCCTTCCCAGAGCCCGTGGGTGCAGTCCCGGCTCTTCCCCTTCCAGGTGTGAGAACCTGACAAATGTCCTCACTTCCTGAGCTGCAGGTTCCTCCTGCGAAGCTGGTCCCTGGGAGACTTTTAGCCCCACAGCCCAGGTGAGAATAGGGACCGGGAATCAGAGTCCTGCTGGTGGCCACACAGCAGATGGTAGATCAGGACTGAAACCAGGTTTGCTGCCAAAACACCCACTGGGCCCTCATTAGGTCATTAAAAGATGAAGACCTGGCTAAGGCATTTCAGAACCCTGCCGGGCCCTGGGAGTCGGCTCTGTCCCTGGCTCTAGCAGGGCCCGACCCAGTCTCTCCATCTAGGAACCACGGTGGTGGCGTTGCCCAGCTCAGCATCTAGTTTCAAAAACAGCCAAGAGCCAGTGCCCCCGCCATGCCCGGCCTCCCCACCCCGCCCGCACCTACCTCTCTGTCCATTGGTGCCTGCCTCTCCCTTTGGTCCTGGGGCCCCGGGCAGCCCCGGGCAGCCTCGGAGAATCGTGAGCTTGTCGGAGCCCTCCACGCCCACCACCTTCACCTCTGCAGAGAAACACAGGTGGCCACTCAGTGCCCGGCCCAGCAGCACCTGGGAAGTGAGGTTTTCTGCTCTGCTGGGGCCTTGGTCTGTCCTCACCCATTGGGCACTGGCAAGGAAGGGAGGTGTTGGGGGGCAGAGCCCTGGCGTTGGAGGCCACCCTGACCTAGGGGAGCCTCCTCTCCTCAGTGCTGTGTGCCCTGGGGAAACTCACTGCACTCCGAGCTTTGCCCTCTGGGCTGCCAAGTGCGGATAATAACAAGGTTGTGGCCAGGGTTGGATTAGAGAATGCACATTTTAAATCTCTTACAGTAATTTATGGCACTTAGAAAGAGCTTCGTAAACAGTGGGCACTTTCAGTAACTAATGACAATAAATATTTCTAAGAAACTTGGGGGATTGGGACTGACAAAGCGTTTTCCTTCCCAGACCCTGGGAAGGTGGCTGTAGAATCTCTGGGCTGGAAGGGGTCTTCTCGGTCCTGTGGAGAGGGGCAGTGTGGGGTCCAAGGACACAGAGCCAGGGGTGGCGCCGCTGGAACCAAACTGAAGCTGTTTACTTCTTTGAAAAGATATTTTTTCTGTTGTTGATTACAAAATCGACATGCCCTCCTCAGGGCCCTCTTAGAGGCGGTGTACTGAAACAGCGCTGGCGGGGATTTGCTTTGATCTGTCTCACCCTGGCTCACTGGTCACAGCATGTGTAGACCACTTCTTTTATTTTATTTTTTTCTCATTAAAAAAGAATACTTAATAATGTTAGAAAATCTAGAAAATAAGACATGCTGGGGGAAGAAATTAACTCACCCATAACATGACCAGTTCAGGGGCCTGTGTGCGTGTGTATCTTCCTAGCCCCACTCGGGGCCTTTCTCCACAGGACCCATCATTGCCCCGGTACCCTGGTCCACTAGGAGCAGGCTCAGGCCGTGGTGCCTGCCACGGTTTATGGAAGCCATCCCTGGTTCTGAGTCCAGAGATGCAGGGAGGCCAGAGCCTCCCCAAGAAGATGGAGCCACAGGCGGAGCTGCTGGGAGTCACCTGAGTGCCCCCAGGAGCCCAGGGAAGGAGGTCTGGAGCCCTGGGGCCATATCACCCTCACTGGACCACATCAGGGACACAGAGGGAACCTCCTTTCCCAAGTGCCAGGTGCATTCCAGGCCGAATTCCCCGCAGAGCTGGGGCTTGACCCTCCTGGCCACATCCAGCTGGGAGGTCTCCCAGTGATGGTGATCATGGCACAGACTCTGACTAGGCCCACCCCCGGCCAACGTCCTGCATGCCCACCGCCTCCTCACACAGCCCATGGGACTCTCGAGACAGCCCTTCCGTGGAGGAGGACTCGGCCCTGGGAAGAGGGCTGCTGGGCAGGACCCCCTGTGGGCTGCGTGCTGCGTGCTCTGGGTTGAGGACCCGGCTCCTGTGTTAAGCTGCATCTGTTTCTCTGAACCTCTGTCTCCTCTTCAAAGTGTGAGGCTTCAAAAGAGCTGTTGAGATAATAAGGCAGGAACCTTCCCAAAGGGTAGGGTCCCGGGCCTGGTGGGCCGTGAGTGGTCAGCAAGTGGCCGCCGTCAGCTTCCCGGAGCGTGATGGCTCTGAAGTCCGACTCACCTGGACAGGTGTCATCAGTCAAGGCCATGGTGCACAGGAAGGAGAGGACCAGGAGACAGGGTCCCATGGCCACGGCAGTTCGGCTCAGCCCTGGGGCCCCGGTCTTTGCCGCTGAAGGAACTCTGTGGCTCTTACAGGGCTGTGGCCACCCACTGTAACCTCTGTCTCTATTTCCCAACCCCATTGCGGATGGCCACTCCCTCCCATTGGCTTGGTGGCCCCAACTAGCGGTGGAGACCGCGCCGGGGCCATTGTCTTCCACAGGCCCCACAGGCTTCCCGCTTAACGAGCCGGGCTTCCCCTTTAACGAGCCTGGCTTCCCCCGGCAGGGACACTGCCTGGCAGAAGGCTCCCTGAGGCCCACGTGGGGAGCGCCTGCCCATTTGTGTCTTTAGAGAAAGCTCAGCGGGGACACTGCCTGAGACCCGCGCCAGGCAGAAGGGCTTGTGGAACCCAGTCCTTGAGGAATTCACTTGCAGAGAATCTGCTCTAAGTCCACAGAAGTTTAGGAACGTCCACGGGGGTCTGAGGTGGTTCCCAGGGGAGGGAGAGGGAAGCAGGATGGTCACCAGGGGCCTCCCTGGGCCAGCTCGCAGGGAGTCGATTCCAACCTTAGGGGACACTGGCTGGCGAAGGTGGTGTGGGCAGACCAGGAGCCTTCCCAAGGAACTGGACCAGGGGCCTGTCCCAGCCGCTTCCGCACAGACATAGGGTGGTGAATGGGACAGCAGCAGCTTCAGGTGGGGGCGGGGATGGGGAAGGGTGGCATGAAATTGCTCGCGGGGAACACTGGACACCTGCCCTCTGAACCAGGGAACAGGCAGATTGGCCCCAGCTTCAAAGCCTGATCCGCACCTCTTAGAGGAGATCAAAATCCCGAAGCAAATGCTGGCCTCGGGTTCAGTCGCATTAGGGAGAGGTGGCAGGCTGTGGGCCCAACTGCACCACCAGCATCCCTGCGCAGGGGTCAAAAGGGTTAGAATCACGACCCCAGGGGAAAGAGCCTTGTGAGACTCAAGCCTTCATGGCAGACCAGCTCCACGTCCCTGGCATAAGGGCCTGAGAACACAAAGCCATTCGAAGACCATGGCTTTGACCACGCCAGACCCAGTGTGAGCAGAACGTGGCTGGAAAGGAAGGGCAGGCTTCCAGGGATGTGTGGAAATGGAACCTAGAGATGTGGTCTCCCTCCTGGCACCTTCTCTCCTTGTCCAAGTGCCGTGGGCAAGACTCACATAGAAGCACTGAGCCCTCAGAGCTGGTAGCTAAAAGCCAACGGCAGCCTGCCCGGATTCCCTGGGCCTTTGTCACCTGGGCTCCCCGAGTGCTGGCTGCCTCCTGAGTAGGCGTCTGTTTCTTCTAAAGTCTAGACAGGATCGAGAAATTGAAACTCATAGTATGAATATTTTAGCATAAAGTAATCTATGTCCATTTGGTATTTGGAGTATTGGAGAATTTGGCCTATGTCAGTGACACCCTGATAATCCAACTGAAAATGTGAACTCGAGGAACTGAACGAGTTAGAACATTTAAAGAGACCTCCCCTAGGTTCATCACAGTCATACGTTTAAATTAGTAGATTTTGAAAAATTAGTTTATACTCTGAGGTTTTGCTAAAGGTAGAAAACTGAAATACTAAAACATAAATTTAAATAAATTAATTTTGGAAGTGCAGTTAAAATACTTAAAGCTATTAAATTAACTAAGTCAGCGATGGACCCATAATTATTCACGGGCCCCGTAAAGGAAGTTGCTAAGCTCTGCCTGTTACAGGTAGAACAAGGTTTATCAGCCAGATTTAAAGGCTCAAGAAAGCACTGGACTTTTGAAATTGTTATTTTAATACGTTGAACAAATTACATTTGAATTGATCTTTTTTAAAAACAAGATCACAAGGGTGCTCTTCTCTGTGGGAGAAAGAAAAGTCAGCAATGAAACACCGTGGAGGAAAACACCCGTATCACCAGGACCAGGTCGGCAGCTGGGCCTCTGAGGGCGTTTTTGCTAAGGATGAGGAAACAGGGGCCACGGAGTTCCCTATGGGTCTACAGATGCTCCTGCCCCACCTCCGTCTCCCCCCCCATCTCCCTCTACCCCCCTCCCCCCTCACCCCACCTCTTAGGGGTGCTCTATAGCAGCATTCCCTGTGCCAGCACACAGGGATTTGGCTTCAAACTGTTCTGGCCTCATGTTGGAAATAGATGCTCGGTGCTGCAAAGAAAAATTAGCACTGAGACAAAGGATTTTTCAGCAGTGCAATTTCTACTTCCTGGACTACGGGAATGGTACCCTTACTAGCCATTGTACCGTGAGAGTACAATAAACAAAGGAAAACATACAAATTTATCCCTTACACCTTTGGGGTCATCCTTACTGCTGTGTCTGATCTCCGTTGGCTGGAGCCAGACCTCACAATCTAAACTAAAACTGGATTGGTTAACAACTTAAAACTTTTCTCAACAGGTAAAAGCAATGGAGAGCTGGGACATGCCTGTGAGCACGTCCAGCACAGATATCTTGGTCAAAGTACAAGGACACAGAATGTACTATGTGCCTGTAAGCATGGCATGTCTAACAGCTACACAGGATAAGGCTTCACAAAGTTATTAGCACACTTATTCTTTAACAAGAAAGGAAACTTTAAAAAGGAACTTTTCTATTTTCCACACCTCACAAGAATGAGAGAAAAGGGCTTCTGTTTAATAAACACCTACTACATGCCAGGTACTGATGTATGCCCTGTGGTGCAGGAGGGAACAGAGAGACCAGTCCCTGTGTTCTCGAAGCCTGTTCTATTGAGGGCAAACAGAAAATAAACAAGTAGACAAATAAACAAATGTCTAATTATAATACCGGATCATATAACTCAAAAAAGCAACGTGGGCTGCAGAGTAAATATGAGTAGAGAGTATTATTAGGGTGAAACAAACTGAAAAAGACACAGCCTGCTATCACAGTGGCTACACACACACACACACACACACACACACCCATACATGCACACACACATGCATGCATCCATACATGTATGCACACACATACATGCACACCCCACATGCATGCACACCCACACATGCACCCACACATGCATGCATCCACACATGTGTGCACACATACATACATGCACACCCCCCACATGCATGCACACCCACACATGCACCCACACATGCATGCATCCACACATGTATGCACACACATACATACATACACACCACCACATGCATGCACACCCACACATGCATGCATCCACACATGTGTGCACACACATACATGCATGCACACCCCATGTGCATGCACACCCACACATGCACCCACACATGCATACATCCACACATGTGTGCACACACATATATGCACACCCACACATGCATGCACACCCACATATGCATGCATCCACACATGTATGCACACACACATGCATACCCCACACACACATACACATACATGCACGCATGCCCACACCCACACATACACACATGCATGCACACCCACACACATGCATACACGAACACACGTGCAACACATACAACACATGCACACATGTGTACACACACGTGCACACACATACACATGCACACACACGTTTATTTCTTGTTGCCGTAAAAGTATAGGATGAGTGCCCCTGGCCAGGCACCTCTCCTTCCACAGTGATTCCAGGTCCCCAGCCTCTTCTAGTATGTGGCTCTTCCACCTTCCAGATGTGGCCCTGTCCTGAGGATGGTCTCCATTCCAGCCACTTAGAACTAGAAGAGAGCACGGAGGATCCTGTGGCAGGGGCTTCTGGTGACTCCCTGGGGCCCAGTGGTGACGATGTACCTCCCTTCCACCCCTCGGCCCGACCTGTACCATGGTTGGGTGACTGCAAGGAACATTAGAGAATGCAGCCTGTTTGTGTGACTGGGAACAGGAAATGGGTTGCTGAGCACACAGGAAAGTGAGCTGAAGCTGTCCAGAGGATGTGTTTCAAGGCTGCTATTTGCGTGGTGTGTGTTTGTCTCTTCGTTTGCTCTCATCCTGTTTGTCTATGCAAATGCCTTTCTTGTAAACAGCATATCACTGGATCCTGCTTTAAAAAAAAAAAAAAAATCCACCCTGACAATCTGTGCCTTCTGAGGGCTTAGTTGATTGACATTGACTGTAATTACCGATATGGTTCTGTTAGGCCTACCATCTGGCTACTTATATATATGCTATCTTTAGGCTCTCTTACCGATCTTGACTTGGGCTGCTCAAGCATTTTTTAGTACTTCATTCTCTCTCTTCTATTGGCTTTTTATTTATTTATTTATTATTTACTTATTTATATTTATTTATTTTGAGTTAGAGTCTCACTCTGTCACCCAGGCTGGAGTGCAGTGGTGCCATCTTGGCTCACTGTAACCTCTGTCTCTCTGGTTTAAGTGATTCTCATGCCTCAGCCCCCCAAACAGCTGGGATTACAGGCACAGCCACCACGCCTAAATTTTTGTAATTTTAGTAGAGATGGGGCTTCACCATGTTGGCCAGGATGGTCTAGAACTCCTGACCTTCAGATGATCTACCCGCCTCGGCCTCCCAAAGTGTTGAGATTCCAGGCGTGAGTCATAGCACAATTTAAGGGAAAATCTTAACAGAAACCAGAGGAGAAGAAAAAAGAAAAAATTAATCAAAAGGGTAAATGACTTCTCATCATAAAAGGAGAGGATCATGAAAGAACATTTCTAAGGTGCTGCAAGACAAAAATTCTTGACTTAGAATCATAACTAGACGATTCAAAAATGAAGGTGAAGTAAGATTTTTTACTGTTAAGTGAAAGCTGAGAGAATTTGTTGCCAGCAGATCCATGTCCCCAGCAATGCAGAAGGGAAGTTCACAGCTAGGGGAGGTGTTACCAGATGGGAATGCTGATCTGTCCGTGGGGAAGGCGGAAGAGCTGTGCAACTGGGAAATCTGAGTGAGACTCTGTCTCAAAAAAAAAAAATTGTTTTCCCCTGACCTTTTGTTTTGGCAGTATGCCTTGGTGTGATTGTTTTTGTGTTTATCCTGCTAGGGTTTCATTGAGATCTTAGATGTACAGGTTCATGCTCTGGATCAGATTTAGAAATTTTTGGCCAGTATTTTTGGCCACCTTCCAGTGGCTTCTGGGCAGCAGGTTTACTGGCATCTCACCCATGTCTGCTGTCATCAGGAGGCAGGGCGTCAGAGAGCAGCAGAGGAGGACAGGACTGGTGCCAGCCAGCGTGGAAGCCACTGACTGTACAGGTGGCCTGGGGTCCACTTCTGCACCACACGGGGTGTCAGTGAGCAGGGCGACTGTCGCCCACTCTTTCCCTCACGTCCTCACTATTTCTCTAGACTGCTGAAGGCATCTCTGTGCCTCCCATGCCCCCCTTCTGCACCAAATGCCAGGAGCACATTTTTAAAGCCAAGCTATGGTTACATCTGTCTCCTGTCCTCGAATCACTGAAATCTTCTTCTGTCCCCTCTTCCCTCTTTCTCCTTTTGGACTGCCACTGAACGCTTTCAGATGGCTCACTACCTTTCCATTGAAAATCGAGGCTGAGTGTACTTGTTCTAGAAACTTTATTTGCCATGCCTCAACTTTGGTATCTATCAACACTTTTTTACATGCCCTGATCCTTCCTTATATTTCCTATATAATAAATGTTTAATTTTACATATTTTTACTTTTAATGTTTATACTTTGCTTGTCATTAGATTTCCATATCTTTTTTTGAAATCCTTCATTTCCCCACCCACTACATCTAAGTTTTCTTGCTTATAAATTAACATATTTATTCTACTTAAATAATTTGCTTGCAAAGTTCAGCCTCTGAACACTCATTTGTTTGCCTCTATTGACTTTTTCCTTTTGATTATGGATTACACTTTCCTTCTTTACTTGCATGTCTAGTAAGTTTTGATTTTGTGCAAAGCATTGTGAATGCTACATTATAGAACACTGAATTCTGTACCCTCTCTCAAAAAAAGCTGAGCTTTGTGCCAGCAGGCAGGCAAGTTGCTGGAAGATCACTTTTGATTCTGTGGGTGCTTAGTTTTAGACTTTGTTAGAATGGCTCTATGTTGTCCTTAGTCCTGAGGTAAAAGCTTTAGTTCTGGAATATGGTGCTTATGTAATACTTAAGCACTGGGTCTCTATGGAAAGCCTGGTTTGTCAAATTCATTCCCAGTGTGGGGCTTGAACTCAAATTGTCTCCCCAGCACTGGGGAACTGCTGGAATCTCTGCTCAGCTGTGTCAGCCCTCCAGTGGCTTCTCCCCAGCCGGTTCACTGGAGTCTCACCCAGGCATGTTGCCTTCAGGAGGCAGGCTGGGATATGAAAGCATTCAGTCAGCAGATCCTGGGGCTTCCCCACATGGCTCCCTCTTTTTCAGGATTTCTCACCCCAGTCCCAGCCACTCCAGCAGACTCCATCTCTGGGATCAAGTCTTCAGCCTCATAAGACAGCTGCCTTCTGCTTGGCCAGTGTCCCTTGCATTCTGTGGACTTGGAAGGGCCCAGGGGAGGAAGTCAGGGTGCCCGGCACTCACACAGCGTGGCTCCTAACTCCCGTGGCTTCCCTCACATCCACATTCTGCCTGCTTTTAGTTACTCTGCATTGCCTTCTAATAGTTGTATTTTCATAGGTTTTCTAGAGTATTTTTGTTCACAGGAGAGTTCATCTAATGTAAGCTGTTTCTCAACTGTCAGATGCTTGAAGTCTGAAGGGTGAGTTTTTTTAAACTTTTAGTTCCAGAAAGCCTCTCTGCAGAGGTGACATTTGAGTCAAGAACTGAAAAACATGAGTCAGTATACAATATTTGGGGTAAAGTCTTACGGAAAGAGGAAAAAGTCTTGTCAGATCTGAGAAATGGTAAGGAGGCCAGGGTGTCTGAGAGCAGTGGAGGAGGACAGGACTGGTGGGAGCCAGCGTGGGAGCCAGCGTGGGAGCCAGCGTGGAAGCCAGCGTGGGAGCCAGCGTGGGAGCCAGCGTGGAAGCCAGCGTGGGAGCCAGCCTGGACGCCACTGACTGCACAGGCGGCCTGGGGTCTATTCCTGCACTGTTATAGGTGAAGTTTTTGATGCCACGAAAGTAGCACTTGAACATAAATTTCCTCAGCAAGGCAATTTACTTCTTTTTTTTTTGGGACAGAGTTTTGCTCCATCACCAGGTGCCATGCTGGAGTGTAGTGGTGTGACCTCTGCTCACTGCAACCTCTGCCTCCCGGGTTCAAGCAATTCTCCTGCCTCAGCCTCCCGAGTAGCTGGGACTACAGGCACGCACCACCATGCCCAGCTAATTTTTTTGTATTTTTAGTAGAGACGGGGTTTCACCATGTTGGCCAGGATGGTCTCAGCCTCTTGACCTTGTGATCTGCCCACCTCGGCCTCCCAAAGTGCTGGGATTACAGGAGTGAGCCACCACGCCCAGCCAGCAATTTACTTCTATAGAAGGTGTGGCTCACAGAGGGAACAGTGGCGAGCACACACCTGGACAGGGAAGGGGAAGGGGCACTTATGCCTGATGCGGGTCACCCCTACCGCTATGTCGTTCCCCTATTGACTAGGGTTGGACCTCACAGCCTAGTCTAATTCCAACTGGCTATTTTAAAGGGAGCAGGGGTATGAGCAGGAGTGGCAGGTGGGTAGTTTGGTGGAAAGGATGGTTAGGGGCAGGTCAGAGCAGGTAGCCAGGGGTCAAAGCAGATGACAGGAGCAGGAGACCAAGATGAGTCAGGAAGGGGCAGGGGACCGGGGAACAGATGTGAACCACTGATTAGAACTTGTAGAAAAGGTTGTTTACTGAAACTACGAGGAAGTTAAACTTTAAAATGGAGGGCAAAGAACTGAACATACTGACAGACCGATTCTTTGAAGAGAAACTTGGGGTTCACTCTATCTAACAGCACCAAGTGGGGTGTCAGTGAGCAGGGTGACTGTCGCCCACTCTTTCCCTCACATCCTTACTATTTCTCTAGACTGTGGAGCCATCGCTGTGCCCCCCATGCCCACCTTCCACACCAACACCAGCTGCACATTTTTAAAGCCAAGCTATGATTACATCCATCTCCCGTCCTCACATCCTGCCCCTGGATGTCTGTCCATTGCTCCTGAACACAGTATAAGCCTAGTAAAGTGTTCAAAGCCACCATCCATATTCTAGGCCGTGCCTGATTTCCTGCACTGTCTTTCATTATTCATCTACCCTCTGGCCAAACCAGGAATGTTGTTATTATCCACACTCAATGCACTTATATCTCTTCCTCCAGAATATTTCTTAAGATGCTGTCTCAACTGTGAATTCCTCTCCCTCATTCATCTGTGAACCACTTGTTGTCCAGGCGTTTCATTCTTCTTCTGAGCAGCAATCAATTCTTCTCCCAGAGGAAAATTAGATGCCAACTGGAGCAGAACAAACCAGTACGTGAGACCCCAATCTCCTCTATCCATAGCTACGTCCAGCAGGATCTCATGCAGAAGGGAAATAACACCTTCTTCCCCTGACAAATGATTAAGAAGGTGAGATTGGTTCTTAGTGCCACATGGCAGCCTGCTTTTGGCCTCCATCCATTGGATGAGCCCTCCCACGCTTTCTCTTCTTTCTCAGGATCTGTTCTTCTGTACCAAACTTCCACTGTAAATAAAAGTTGTCAAATTGATTTCTACCGAAGGATCAGAACCTTGCTAGAGAGGTTTATAAGAAAAACATCTGGCTGGGCACGGTGGTCTCACGTCTGTAATCCCAGCACTTTGAGAGGCTGAGGTGGGCAGATAACAAGGTCAGGAGTTCAAGACCAGCCTGGTCAAATGGTGAAACCCCATCTCTACTAAAATTATAAAAATTAGCTGGGCATGGTGGCAGGTGCCTGTAATCCCAGCTACTCGGGAGGCTGTGACAGGATTATCTCTTGAATCAGAAGGTGGAGGCTGCAGTGAGCCAAGATCACACCAGCCTGGGCAAAAGAGCAAGATTCCATCTTTAAAAAAAAGCCAGGTGCGGTGGCTCACGCCTGTGGTCCCAGCACTTTGGGAGGCCGAGGGGGGCGTATCACCTGAGGTTGGGAGCTCGAGACTAGCCTGGCCAACATGGCGAAATTCTGTCTCTACTAGAAATAAGAAAATTGACTGGGCATGGTGGTGGGCACCTGTAGTCCCAGCTACTGGGGAGGCTGAGGCGAGAGAATCACTTGAACCTGGGAGATGAAGTTGCAGAGAGCTGAGGTCACACGGTTGCACTCCAGCCTGGCGGACGGAGGAGGGGAGGTGGGGAGGGGAGGGGAAAGGGAAGGGGAAGAAGGAAGGGGAGGGGGAGGGGAGGCAGAGGGGAAGGGGGAGGGGAAGGGGAAGAGAAGAGAGAGAAGACACCTGCCCAGTCTTTGAGACTTGAATTTTAATGATATTCCAAGCTTTAATGAAGGAGTAGATTTCTTTACAGTGGAATTTTAGCATCAGAGGAACCTAAGGGGATATTTTTGTGAATCCACTGTGCAGGAGGTATCTTGCTTTGAGGCTGACCAGCCTGGGTTTGGAGCAGAAGTCTAGGAAGCCTAGCAAATCCTGCCTATTTCAAGCAGCAGCAACATCTGCACACTTTTTAGAAACACACATTCTCGGTGCTGCCCCATACCTACTGAACCAGGCCCTCAGCAGGGAGACAGTGGTAGAGGGGACCCCGCAAACTTTTTAGGAAACCTTCCAGGTGGCTCTGACGCAGGCTGAAGTGTGAGAATGCTGCCAGCCCTTTCCAGCAGCTCCAGGCCCTGCCCTCTGTCTCCGCAGGCCTCCCTGATGGTCAAGGAGAAGCAGCTGTCCCCACCTGAGACAAACCTCCCCTCTTTTCATCCTCTTCTCCTGTCACCCTTCCAGGCTCGTGCCCGAATGTGGAGCCTTGACAAACGATGCCCCCCACTCCCTGCCTACTCTCACCAGAACCAAAGCCCTGGGCCAGACTGCACTCTTGCCTCAATCTCTGCCCTGCCTCTGTCTCTCAAGAAAGTGCAGAATGAGATGATCATGGCCGACTCCCCGTAGGGCAGTCTTTATGGCGTGCCCAGCACAGATCTAAGCGACTCCCATGCTTGGCATAAAGGGTGGGTGGCCAAGGCTCCAGGGAGGTGAGGCAGAGCCACGGGCTTGTGGGGTCTGCCCTGCCTTGGGGAGCATGTAGGGTGTTTCCAGGCAGAGTCTGTGAAAAGTAAAAAGTTCCTCGTCAAAGTTTCCCTTTCTGTTAAAGAATAAAGTGTTAGAAATAATAGTTTCTTATAAAAACTAACTTCCTTCAAGCTTCCTTGCTTTTTGCTAAAAACTCTTTGTTAAGTCCTATGCAGCTGTTAAATATAGTAAGGGAATAAGTACATTCTATGTCCTTGTACTTTAACCAAGTTATTTGTTCTGGCCTATAGCCCGCTCAGACATGTCCAAACATGCCCAGGCATCTCCTGGCTTACAGCCCACGCTTCTTTCTTATTTAGAAATGTTATTATTCTCCTAGTTTTCCATAAACAACCCCCTTCCTCTGTTTGTTCTCCATCGCATGTTTACCTGTTTAGGAAAGTTTTAAGCTGTTAGCCAATCAGGATTAATTTAGATGGTGAGGCCCAGCTCCAGCCAATGGAGATGGGACAGCGCAGTGAGGACTTAACGTGTCAGGGCTAAAAACCTCTGCTTTTCTTTGTTCAGTGTGCTCTCATGACAATCAGGCTGCCGAGAAGCACCCTTTCTGCAGAAAGTAAAATTGCCTTGCTGAGAAAATTCTTTGCCTGAGTGCTCATTCTTCCTTTGGCACTGAGGAACAAGCATTTGCTTCTAACAAGTTGAAGCCAGTAGAACTCAAGAAAGTGACATGACATCTGGTATCAGTACCATGGCTGGGACCATGGCAGGCTGCAGCCAGCCAGCCCCATGTAACTCTTCATGCCTGGGATGCCCCTGGGAGGAGGCTGGTGCTGCATGGGCAGTGGGAGCACAGGAAGGGCACGGCAAATGCTGGATGGCCCTATTCCCAGGCCCACATCAACCTCCACCTGCGTCTTGAGCACCTGAGGGCACGGCTGTCTCCTCTGTGACATTTGCTGTGTCCAGGGTTGGAGCTGGACCAACATGGACTGGCAGCATGTGGCCCAAGCCCCCACCCCAGTTGTCTTGGCTCCAGCTATAGAAAAGGGCTTCCCTCTACCCTGCTATGGATGATCACCTCTTCTCATTTTGTGCTCTCATCTTGTGGAATCTGGGAGAGAGCTGCAGAGGGTCAGCTCCAGGACCCAGCCTCCAAGTGCAGAGGGCAGCGGGCTCTTCCATGGGCAGCGTTCCATGTAGACCTCCAACAGACAGACAGACAGACAGACATCACAAAGGTGTACTTGAGAAAGTTATCCAAAATGGCTTCTTCTGTACATCTCCACGTTCCACCTTCTTGTGGAAGGTGAGATCACATCTCTTCCTGGAAGCCCGTCCTGAACACTCCGCCCACTTGGAGCAGGCTTGGCTCTCAGCTTGGGGCTTCCTAGCCTCTGGGTGGCTCTCGGGGGTCTCAGTTGTGAGTCTGCTCTCTTTGGTACTTGAGGTCATTGTGGGCAGGACATTCTCTTCTCTCAAGAGACTCACTCACCAACCCAGGGCTGCACACCCAGCAGGTTCTGGACGCTAAGAGGTTGCTCTGTCATCAGTGGCACCCTGAGATCACCTGGCCAGCAGGTGGTGAGTAGCACTGGTGCAAATGAGTGCAAGACAGTTGCTGGGACCTGGGAGAAAGCGTTTCCCAGCCATCAACTCATCTAGCCCTACAAGCTGTGGAAGCACCGTCTATTTTGTGGATGAGGAAACCAGGTAGCCGGACATCTCACTTCTGACCCCTCCCATGCATAAATGGTTCAGAAACACACTTCAGGTCTCAGAGTCGAGGAATGCACGGGCATGGACACTCAAGCCTCATGAACCCTGAGCAGCCTGACCCAAAGCTGGCACCGCTGCTCCTCACCTCCCACGCTCTCAGCGTTGTGGAGTCCCCTCCCCTTGAATCTGGGCTAGGCATAGTGATTTGCTTCGAACCCACAGGATGCAGCGAGGGACAGGAGGCCTCCCTCCTATGGTTGGCGTAAAAGATGGTGCTTCCATCTTGATAGCAGACTCTCCTCTGTGGCTGTGATGGAGCAGGTGGCTGTGCTGGGAGGTCCACATCACGAAGAACTGAGGGTGGCCTCCAGACAACAGCCAGTGACCACCTGAGGCCCTCAGTCCAACGGCACTCAAGGACCCGAATCCTAGCAACAGCTGTGAGTGAGCTTGGAAGTGGAGCTCTGCCAGATAAGACCCCAGCCTTGGGTGACACCTTGATTGCAATTTTAGGGCAAGAGGGATCCCGAGGCAGATGTTTCTGGATTCCTGACCCTCGGAAGCTGTGAGATGATACACGTGTGCGGTGTTGAGCCTCCAAGTTTTGGGGTCATTTGTGACACAGCAGTAAAGAAGGCAGCACGGAGCACACGGTGTCTGTGGTCAGTCTTCTACCTTTAGGAAGAGTCTTTTAAATCATCCCCACCCTGAGGGAGCGTTCAGTCTGGTGGCTTCTGGTTTTAAAATGAATTTGAGAAAGTCCCGAAGGGTAGTGAACATGCTCTGTTGAACATGTCAGTTCTCAACAGATGCCAGGGAATTAGGCTTCTCCCAAACCTACATGATTTCCATTTGTCAATTCGGAAAGAAAAAAAGCAAGATGCTCTGGGCAGGAAGTGCGTGTGGCTTTTGTGGAAGCTTTCACTCCCGGGATGTTACTAGAAAGTGAGGTTTTCCTGTCTGGGGCACAGAAACAGACCCCAGTTCCCAAGAGAGGCTACTGGGTCAGCTCGAGTTGACCCAGAGCAGCCGGCACGTCCTCCCAGCTTGGGAGGGGAGTTGGGAGGAGGTGAGGAGGAGCAGGCCCAGCCCCTCCAAACCCTGCCGGCTTCCCCAGGCCGAGGGCGTGATGGGGACGGCCAGTAGAGCTGGGGAGGGTCTCCCAGGCCTCAGAGTGCTTTGGAGACCTGGCCACACCAGTAACACAGGCTGTGTGCCTGAGCCTCGTGCATCTGGAAGGGTGCTCCTGGGGAGCAGCGTCCCCTCAAACACTGCTGGCAGGTCGGGGTGGGCTTTCCCGAGCCCGTGGGCAAGGATGGTGATACTGCCTTCTTGTCTCGTGGGCTGCCTTGTCGGGGGACATCTGGACAAACCTCCACGCCTCCCATGCCTCAGTGGTCACCCCAGGGCTGTGTGACCTTGTGGCGGGGTCGGCTCTTCCCAGGTCCCACAGGCGCACACCCACCACCCCATGCGGCCGTGTCACCTCCCCAGACGGCCCGTCTCCCTTCAGTTGGATCATTGGCCTGTTACTTCTCCTCTGTTGAACTGTCCTCGTGACAAAGTCTCATTTGTGAGATGCACACACAGCACACACCACATGCACGGGCACACTCCTCACAGGCACACACACAGGCACACACCACACACCACACAGGCACACACACACACACAGGAATACACACACACTACACACAGGCACACACCACACAGGCACACACATCACACACACAGTAACAAACATACACTACACACAGGCACACACCACACAGGCACACACCACATACCACACAGGCCACACACAGGCACACATCACACACCACACAGGCACACACACACACACAGGAACACACACACACTACACAGAGGCACACACCACACAGGCATACACCACACAGGCACACACATGCACACAGGAACACACACTCACTACACACAGGCACACACCACACAGGCACACACCACACAGGCCACACACAGGCACACACCACACACTACACAGGCGCACACACACACACACACAGGAACACACACACACTACACACAGGCACACACCACACAGGCACACACCACACAGGTGCACACATGCACACAGGAACACACACACACTACACACAGGCACACACCACACAGGCACACACATCACACACACAGGAACACACATACACTACAAACAGGCACACACCACACAGGCACACACACAGGCACATACCACACAGGCACACACCACACACAACACAGGCACACACCACACACACAGGCATACACCACACAGGCACACACATCACACCACACAGGCACACATCACACACACAGGAACACACACATACTACACACAGGCACACACCACACACCACACAGGCACATATCACACATACAAGAACACACACGCTATACACAGGCACACACACACAGGCACACACTACACACCACACAGGCACACACATCACACACACAGGAACACACACACCCTACACACACATCACACACAGGAACACACACACACTACACACACCACACACACAGGAACACGCACTATACACAGGCACACACACACACATACACACACCAGCACACACACCACACAGAGAGCCTACACAGTTGGATCAGAATGAATGGCTCCCTTTTATGCTCTGGGTAGGTTTCTCTGTATTCGAAATAGTTAAATCCGACTCCCACATCTGCATGCAGTGGTATGTTTCCTGCGACGTTTCGTTTGTAAAATAGATGCTTACGTTTTGTGTATGCATCTAACGCACACTGTTACATGGGCACACCTCCAACTCTATCTACAGCTTACAAAATGCTTCCTGTGCACACCTCTAACCCATCTAAAGTGCACACAATGCCACTGTGCATACCTGTAACTTTAAAGCATACACAACGTTGTGTGTGCTCACCTCTACCTTTATTCAGTGTGGTTCCCTGGACCCCTCTTCATGAGGTTTTAGTATCTGACTTCATGCAGCTACAGGCCCAGCCCACTGTGGGCTCTGAAGGGAGCCCCCTTCCTGCAGAAGTGCGGGTGTGTGGGGTCGGCCATGGCTGTTGTCTCCACGCAGCGGAAGTGAAGCAGAGAACCCCACGGAGTGGGGTGTGGGTCCTCATGTACTGCAGGTTCGACCTCCGTCTCCCCACGGGTGGCCTGGCTTAGAAGTCCTAGAGGTGGACACAAAATGCGTACTTTTAGGGGGCTCCCTGGGTGACTCCGACATGCAGCCAGGTTGGGCACCACTGATAGGCAGACCTCAAGAAACACCAGGAGCACGTTTGGTGAGCACTGGGCTTGTCCCACTGAGAACCTGAGGCTGCCCTGGGAGGTGCGCGAGGTGCGCTCCCGTGCCTGCTGGTGAGGGAGTGGTGCAGCTCCCCAGTGGGGGAACAACCAGGAACTGACCCTGGGAGGCGTGGATTTGGGAGGGCCCTGGGGGCCTGCATGAGCCAATGGGAGGTAGGAGGTGGCGTCAGCAATGGGAACTGGACCCACACGGTGGGCACGTGGGGTCAGCATCAGTGAAATTCAGGGTGTCAGTGAATTGCGCCCTCCCGATGGCCCTGGAGCAGTTGTGAAAGCTTTGCCTCTTCCATCTTCCCCTTCTCCAGCCACTCCAGAACGCAGACGTCCCCGCCCTCCTGGGTGGCTAGAGCCTGGGGACACTCAGTAACAGAGCCCTGGGCAGCTCAAAGGAACCCTTTGGCCTGGCACGGGCCAGCTCCAGGGACACCCCCACCTTCCTCCTCATGCATGGATGATGTTTTGTCACCAAGACATCTGCAGGACAGGGGCGGGGCCTCTGGCTACGTGGCAAGAGTGCCCCTCAATTCATGGGTCGCACATGCAAATGGGCAGACTGGAGCTCTGAGTGCCAGATTCCCGGTGGCGTCTGAGCCTGGGTCGCTGAGGCAGCTGTCCTCAGCCTGTTCTCACCAGGCCACAGCTGTGGCTGCATGAGTGTGTGCACACGTGTGTGTGCTCCTGTGGCACTGTGGGGGTCATGCCCGGGGCTTGAGCATCTTCTGGGATTCTCTCCTCTCACTTCCGACCTTCTTTTCTCAGTAAATCCCATCAACCTCACCTTTGAAACACCAAGAACCCCTCCCCCCCTCCCCTTTCCTTCCCCCTCCCACTTCCCTCCGGCCTCTGCCCGGCTGTTCCCTCTCCAGCAAGGCCCTTCCTGCCAACCGGGCTCCATAGATGCCCACTCGAGACCCACATGGAGGCCACTGCCTGAGGCAGGCTGAGATCTTAGTGGCCAAGGGCCCTGGCAGGCAAGGAGGTTCCCTCCCCCCACACCTGGAGCCTGGGGCCCAGCTTTGCAGGGACGAGGCCTCTCGGCAAAGCCTCTGTCCCCTGCCAGGCCGGTGTGCACACAGCTCCCCTCCTGCCTTCCTTCCTCTCAGCCACACCGAGGATGCCCGGAGAGCTCAGGGCACTAGTGCCAGGATAAAGGGGCTGAGGGATGGCTCCTCCAATACAGGAAGCTTGAATTAATTCCTGCCCCGGATGGCGAGACACAATCTGCTTTCTCTTTCATGGGGACAGACGTTTCCCCTCATCCAGCAAGGGTCAACTCGGCCCTCTAGGATCCTTAAAACAAAAGGATAGTGATGACCCACCCTGCTGGGGCATTCCACAGGAATCACATCCTGGGCTCACGAGATGCAGTGAGCCACGACGCAGCCGAGGCCTCAGCACTCTGTCTTCCTCGCCAGGCGTGTGGATCTCCTCTCCTCCGAGACTAAGAGTGGGGACCGGCTCCCTGTCTTCAGGAGACCCAGGACATGTGCAGGTGCTCGCTGAGGAATTGCTGGGGCCATAGCAGTGGGAGGTACAGGTGTGGGGGTGCTGAGCCCAGCTGCTCTGCTCACGTTCCCAGGGACACCCATTGTGAGCACTCATGGGGCACCGGGCCCGGCGCCGATTCCCCAGCCCAGCTGGCAGGCAGGTGCTTCTATCAGCTAGGCTCCAGGGATGAGGCGAGATGCACAGAGGAGCTGGGGCGGGCCTCGCTCTGGAGCCTTGGCGACCTCTTCCGTCTACCTTGGTTGCCTCGCCTGGAGGCTGAGTTCACAGTGCCTGCCTCAGATGAGCCTGGCAGGTAGCTGAGCTCTGTCTGTGCCTGCAGGCAGCGGGGAGGAGTCGCATTGTTAACCCCTTGGGCGAGAGTCACTCTGTCTCCAGGACGCCCCAGCAGGACCTTGGCTTTCCCCTGGCCCGGCCTCACTTAGCTTGTCCGGGAGCTTCACGTGGGTAAGAGTGGGCCCTCTGGGTCACAGGCCTCTACCTGGGTGGTGGCATTTCAGTGACATCTCTCTTTCCAGTTATCTCTGGAGCCAGTTGCAAAGGCAGCACCTCGAGTGGCCCAGGAAGGAGCATCTGCCACCTCTCAGCTCCTGGGAGGCTCCTCCCTTCCCAGGCTTCCCTGCCCACCCCCTCACGGTACTTCGTAGGAGGGGACAGTCCCCGGCGGCTGAGCAGTCCTCCAGCCTCCCACTGCCTGGGATGGTCCAAGGGTCATCGTGAGTCTGAGCCACCGATTCCTCCGGACCAGGCTGGGGCCTCTCTGCAGGATGCCTCTCTGCGGGATGGATCAGCTGCCCACCTCTGCGATTCCTGCCACTCCACCAGCAGGCACCAGGACAACTGTCCACCCACCTGCCTTGCTCTCTCTCCCCCTCTGGATTCGATGGCAGGGACCCTCAGACCTGTTATGCTTTGATGACTGTGAGTGTCCATTGCCAGAGTCATGTTCCCAACTCAAATGCGTCTATCAGGTACCACCCTAATCCATTCTGGAATTTCACGAAAGGGGTGGGCTGCTCAAAGGCATGGTGGCTGAGTGTTAAGGGGCGCTTGTTCCTCAAAGTGTTTCTCAATGCGGTCTTTAAACTGTTGATGCTGGGAAATGGCTGCCTCTTCCGACCC
This sequence comes from Pithecia hirsuta, assembly GCA_963573645.1. Lineage (NCBI taxonomy): Eukaryota > Metazoa > Chordata > Mammalia > Primates > Pitheciidae > Pithecia > Pithecia hirsuta. The sequence goes on from CAUYLZ010009647.1 coordinate 23,019, forward strand.
TGCACGTCCTGGGTCATGGGCCATTTCCCCTCGTTCCTGGATGGTTCTTTCCAGAGCTGGCGGCCACGTGGCACCTTGCCACGTGCCGTCTGGGAAACCAGCCTGCGAGCACTGTTTCATGTCCCAGCCTCCTCCCCAGGGGCGGCAAGCTATTAGTTCTTCATCTGCTCTGTGCCATCAAACAATTTTGCCCCATGTTCTGCCTGCGGGTGATGTGGGTCAGCAGCCTCCCATGCTCTCACAACAGCCCCGGCTTCCCCGGGCAGTGCTGCAGGCCACCCTTCTGCTGTCAAAGTAGCCCCGTCCTTAAGCACCAACATGATTCAGGATCACCGAGGCTCCTGGAGCTCCGACTTGAACGTGCAGCGGAGTTGCTCAGAGGCCTGCTTTCCCATGACTCAGTGCGCTCCCACGGCCCCTGAGCCAGCAGGCCTGGGATGGGGCCCAGGGATTGGCACTTGTAACAAGGTTGTGCCAGTGCTGCGGGTCCCCGGACCACGCTTGAGACCCCCTGGCCTCGGTTACTCAACAGTAATAAACGGACCCCACATCAGGGGCTTTAATACAACAAAAATGTGCTTCTGTGGCTCCTGCTACCCGCTCATCACAAGGTGGCAGGGGGCTCACTGGGGAACCCACTGATGACGCAGCCCCTCCATGAAACGTGGCTGGTGCTACGCAAGAGGGAACCCCACCATCAGTCTGGAAGAGACAAACACCATGCGGTCATCAGCAAGAACGAGCCCCACGCCTTCCCCTAGCCCAGCCACAAGGAGCCAGGGAGGCTAATCCTGCTACACAGCTGGAAGAGTAGCGCTGGAGCTTCCAGAACATTCCCCCAGGGCTCTGACGGCCGGGGCTGAAGAGTGAGGCTGGTACACGGTGGTGTGGACGCCTACCAGTTGCCGGAACTCACCTCTCGGGCGGGTGCCCAGCCACATTCTAACATCCTCCCAAGGGCACAAAGCTGTCCACGCCAGCCCCGGCCACTCCCAAGGGACGAGCTACAGCTAAGGATGGCCGGGGCCATCCCGTCCTTTCTCTGCTGTGGCAGTGGCATTACCTCCAGTGGTCCTGCTGTCCCAGGACTGTGTGTGGTCCCGTCGGGGAGGGGCCTGCCACCCATAAGAAGATAGCCACTCACATCTGTTTATGGTGGAAACACTCAACTTAATTTATTGAAAAAACTATTACAATTATTCCTTTGTTACACCAGTTTAGAATATGTTAAGATATCCTTTCCTGGGCATTACAATGAAAACTTAGGACACGTCTATCGGACTTTTTGAAAATGTACAGTGTGTCATTTGACATTGTATTTCAAAGGGCCTGATGTCCTAGAATCTTTATCTTGCGTTTTTTTTTTGCTTACCGTTTTTTCTTTTCACCAGTGTTTGTCCCATGATATATATAGGGGGAGGAAAAAATAAAATTACACCAAAAGAATTTCTGCAAATATAAGAAGTAATTTTATTGCAATATACTGTGGCTAGGGTGGTCTGGGGAGAGCGGGACACGTTTTGAAGTTCAGTACAAATTATGACAACTTGGAAGGGACCACAGAGGAAGAAAATGACAGAATCAAAGGACAAACTGGATGGGATGAGAAATCAAAACAGAATCACATGACCTAGACACAATCCCCAGGGCATGGCGTGGCAGTCCTTGGCTATGGCTTTTCTTTTGAAGGGAGGTGAAGGTGACAGTCACTGGTACATGCTGGCATCCTGGGCTCCAGACGCTCTGCAAGCCAGACTTTTCTTTGGCAAGAGAAAGACTTATTTTCCAGGGAAATTTGGAAAATCTGCGTTGATGGTGTTTTGTTCCTCCTGGGCAGCTTGGCTGTGGCTTCCCAGGCTGGAACTACATTCTGGGGGGGTGGGGGACAGCACCAGAGCCGTGCGGGCTCACCCCGAGGGCCCAGCCTCCATTTCCCACGGGAGGAAGAAAAGGCGCCGGACCTGGGCAACTTTTCACAGTGAAGACATTGCCTTTCCTGGCTGCCCCTCGGGTCCTCCGCCCACAGATGGCAGCCCCCCGACCTCAACGGCCAGGAAAGGGTTCCCCATAGGGGACCTCACCCACCCGCCCTGAGCTCCAGAGCTGCTGATGCTTGCATCCAGGACATTTGAGATGGGAATCCAAATCGGGTGCTGGGGAAAGAAGTGCTGCAGGCAGCTCTGGAGGGACTCAGAGTTCATTGCACATTTCTCCATCTACCGAGACAGCGCAGGGCACAACTGAACGGCTTGGAACAGACACGGAAATTAGCACCACAAACAGTCAGGAACCAAATACAATCCACTATAGTCACACCGGTGACAATGCAGGAAGAGCTTTTTATTGCTTGGTGTGTTTTCAAATCAAGTAGGCACAACCCAGTACTCGTTACAGCCCTCGGGAGCGGACGCACCGGGGCGGGAGAGTGCAGGAGGTGGCGTGCTGGGCTCTCCGGCCCCGCGGAAGGGAAAGTGACATGCGTGATCTTAAAGTCCTTGGCAACAGACTGTGGAGGCAATAACAGGATGGGGCAGGGAGCACGAGGCGCGGCCAGACACCCCGGTGCGCCTTCAAGGAGACCTTAAAACAGATAGCACCATGAGAGAGAAGTGTCAAAAATAAGCACCAATTTTCATCGAGTTATCACCTACAAAAAAATGTGGTTTCCCTGCCCTGGACATTCTCCCATCAGGCTCTGCAGGAAGAAAAATGGAAAAAGGAAGCAAATACCGTTCATCGAAACCTGTGTTTTAGTCTAAGTGCATGTAGAAAAAGGAAAATATCAAAAATTTGTTCTCTCCCTATTAGAAAAAGCCTAGAGCACATCAAAAACTGTCTGAAAGGGGGCACTGGTACCTGCTTTTCAACGGCAGCATAAATTCTTGCTGTCCCGGGCAAATTTCCAATTTATTGCACGTTCTTGGCCGGGGCGGGGGCGGGAAGACTTCCTATTTCTGATCAGAACTGTGCTGCAACCCAGAATCCGGGCCTCGCCCCTTCTGTCCGTAGGGCTGGGACTGGGTTTCCGTGCATGATTGAAAGCCAGGTACACTTAACATTTATAACAATACAATACAAATATTTACTTAAAACTCACAAAAACATAAGCACCTTTAATCCATCGGGAAGGCACCTGCAGAATGACATTTGGCCTCTGAATGGACCGTGTTGGGGTTGTTAAAAACGGAGGCTTTGGTGACGGTGGGGTGACCTTTACAAGGCTTACCTCAGAACATTTTTTGAAGGTCAGGGGAAATACACATCTTCAAGTTGAATTTAGGAAAAAAATAGAGTGTCCAAATCTGGCAGTCCCTCCCCCAATCCCTGTGAACTATTCACAAGCAGGATTGGTCAGGTAAGCCGGGGGGCCGGAGGCGTGGTCCCGCTCCTGGGGCGCGTGGGTGTGGGCCGAGTGCGGGGCGGGCCCAGGCGCTGGGGTGCAACTAGGTCATGTGATTCGGCTCCGGGTGGGGGCGCGGCTCCTTCCCTCTGTTCTCTCCAGGCTGGGGTCCCACACCCCGTGGGGCCGAGGTGCAGGTGGAGTCAGGCGGGAGGGGAGGGAGGAGCCTTCACTGTCCAGGGTCAGAACGTGCGCGGGACACTCACGAACGAATGGCATGCTGAGGTCACGAGGTTGCTCTCGGGAGCCTGGGCTCCGTGGCTCCTAGCCCATGAAGCAAGCCGGCCCTACTTCAAATCCAAATTTCTGTGACGCTTCACCGAAGTCATTGAACATGATGTCCACGATGGGCACCTGCCCCACTCTGGGGGTGTCGATCTCCAGCACTGTCTTCTGGTAGCCTTTCTTGGTCTGGGCAAGAGGGAGACAGGTGGCTGGTGGTTAAGAACAGTGGGCTCTTGGGGCTGACTGATCACCTCCCACACCCTGGCTAGCTCCGGCACCCAGGCTGGTGTCCTGCCTCCTACCCCCACGGCCACACTTGCCCGGGCAAGTGTCGGAGGAAACGTGGCTCATCAGAGCCTGCACTTAACCCCCGTCGGCCCCTGTGCAGTGTGCACTTAACTCCCATGAGTCCCCCTTGCACAGGTGGGAGGGGGCGTGGGGTGGGCGTCAGCGAGGGGACAGGACCCTCCCAGGGCTGCAGGTCCAGCTGTGCAGCCCCTCCCACCATGCCCAGTCGGGACTCCTTGTGACACCCATGTATTTGCTTCCAGGCAGCCCCCAGGACCCAGGGCCAACTACAGAACAAGCAGGGCACACTGGAAAAGAAAATGGGGGCAGAAAGAGTCCCAGGTGGCTCTGGCAGAGCTTAGAGCCAAGTGAGACCCCCTACGACGGCCTGCCTCACACTGCCTTAGGCACACGATGGGCTGGGTCTCTCAGAAGTAAGAGGACTTCACCTTCACAAGCATGGGAAGGGATGGGACCTTACACACCATCTGGTCCAGAGGAGTCTTGAGTAAACTGAGGCACAGAGGGCCAGGGTAGCGATGAACCAGTGGCCTGGGGGATAAGTCAGCACTGATCCCTTGCTCAAAGCAGCACAACCCTGGGTGCTGGGGTTGGGGGACAGAAGCCAAGGAGAGGCCTCCTCCCTCCCAGAACACAGGTAGTGAAGGTATGAGATTCTTTGGTCCCTCCCCAGAGTCACCCAAATGTCACTCCCAGGGTTCAGGACATTTACACCTGAGGCTAAGCTGGCCCTGCTATCCCGTCAACTTCCCCCAAGACAAGGGCCCCACACGCCACACCTTTCCCACAAACCAGGAGCCTGCAAGACCTCCTGGACAAGACCTAAGACCAGAGGTGGCTTAGGCCACCTCTGACCCAGACCGGATTTACAGTCTCAGCTGGATCTGGGCCTGGGAAGGATCTCGTTCCACTGCCCATCCGCAGAAGAAATGATGGCGTTTGGCACAGGGAGGCTGGCAAACTTGAACATCTTGCAAACCAGAGAGATGAGCAGAGGGCCAGCCAGGGTTCCCTCCGGGGTGGGGGGCAGTGTCCTCAGGAAGCAGCCTGGCAGAGTGCCCAGCACAGGCCCCTAGGCCAGAGACTCAGATAGCAACCCCGCTCTGCCTGACCTACGTGGAGGGTGTGGCTGGCTCCAAGGGCCTCATTCTCCTTGGCTAGGATCTTGGCATTCGTGTTCCCGCGGATGGTGTTAGGAGGTGGGGCCAGCGGGAGCCGAGGAGGAGCCCCGTGAGTGGGATTAGTGACCCTATGAAAGAGACTCCAGAGAGCCCCCTGCCCCTCTCTGCCGTGTGAGGGTGCAGTGAGAAGCCAGCTATCTGCAGCCCGGAGGTGGGCGCCCACCAGAGCCTGCCCTGCCGGCAACCCAGCCTCCAGAACTGTGGGCGACAAATTTCTGTTGCTTGTGAGCCACGCAGCTGGTGGTTTTGCCGTGGCAGGGAGCGGACTAAGACAGACGCTGAGCCACAGCTATCCAGCCATACCACGCCCAGGCTTCTGACCCCGAGACATGGAGTGAGGTAACAAACATCTGTGGTTTTAAGCTGCTAAATTTTGGGGGCTAACTGGTGACAAGCAATGGATAACCAATACACTTTCTGCGACTCGGTCTCCTCGGCTGGAAAATGGCTACACTAACGTCACAGCAGTGGTGTGAGAGTGAATGAAAGCTCACTTGCCCTGCACACATTCCTGGTACCGTCTTCATGAGCGTCTCTAACTTCACCTCCTGCTAATGTCCACCTCTCACCCAACCCTGTCCTTCCCACAAGCCTGCCTTGAGGGCAGCACCTTTCTCCTTACTGTAGCTGGCTCAGCCGGCATTATTTTCAAGCTGGGATTGGAACTTCACAGCGGACGTGAGTTCTCAGGGAGCTCGTTAACCCCAGGCAGCTCTGACCCTGGCCCAGACAGGCTGATTCCGTTGGGCTGAGGTGGGGTTCGGAATGCGCACTTGTAAAAATGGGTGTCTCCAATGATTCTGACAGGCATGTTCATGACTGGCCTTTGAGAAATGCTGTCCTAAAGGACGTCGCCATGGGGCCCCTCAGACTCAGCAGAAGACTGCACCCCGTGGCCAGCTCAGCCCTGCAGAGCGCAGCTGGGAGGCGCTGCCCCACAAGCCCGCCTGGGTGGCCACAGCTCTCCCATGGAGAGGGATGGCCGGGTCAGTCGCAGCCCTGTGGTGTCTGGGAAGGATGGGTGGGAGCCGGGCCAGACACAGGATCTTCAAAGATGGGCGGCCACCCAGACCTTCCGGGGGATGGAACCCTGGGGGGTACAGACCCCCTCGTCCTCCCCACCAGCGAGGAGCCAGAGACCACCCCTGCCTGTCTAGGCCCCTCTCCTCAGGCCCAGTCCCACCCTGGGAGTCCAGTGAGATGGTACAGCCTGGCTTCACCTGGCTGCTACCAGGCGGTGCTGCCCTGGGAGCCATGTGAGCTCAGAGACCGGTCAGCAAGCCGGCAGGGCGGTGCCTGGCCTTCCTCGTCCACCCCGGGAGGGCGATGAGCAGCCCTTCTCAGCGGAGGCACTGGTCACAGCTTTCCTCGGCAGTGGCATCAGCCTCTCTCTGGTGGGATGGGCCACATTTGCTGAGCTGCGGGTGATTTCCGGGATTTATGGGACCCCTCTGTTCCAATTATCAGAGCGCTTAGAGAGGGGCGTATTTAAAGTAGGTTGCGGCGAGCCGCTCTGTTACCCCGTTATTCCAGAGATATAAATAACCATTACAGGCCAGAAACGGCCCCCCAGAGGCGCTGAAAGCTGCACAAACCCCGGGATTTATGCAGCGCGACGCCCGGGCCCTCTTGCAGGTGATTTGTGCGTCTCCGCCCGGCCCGCTCAGCGGCCCCGTCAATCCGGCGCCCCAGCCAAACGATGCCCGTGTTGGAATTCCAATGTCGTCGGCCGTTATTACAATATGAATCACGCAGGCCTCCGGGGGCTGAGGCAGGGCTTTCACTGCTGGCCCGAGTTTGGGGTGTCAGGCCTCCTGCAGGAGCTCCCGTAATTAAATGAGAGGGTTGTGACTTTTCAAATTGTGGCTGGGCTCATCAGGGACTGGGGTCAGCAGGGGACCTGCAAGTCCGGGCCAGCGTCCCTGCGTACCACCGCAGGGCCGCCCCGTGCCCGAGCTCCATGCTGCTGCCACTGCCCGCCCTTCCGCCCACACCTCCTCTCCAACCTTGGCCGCAGAGCCCATCCCTGCCATCAGGGGTTACACAGTTCAGCCATTCTCTCTCCACCTCTTCAGAGTCAGAACCTCTGCTTTCCCAAAGTAGCGGCTTTGCCTCGCCCTGCCCAGCACACAGTCTGGAGATCCCCGTGACCCCAATCCTGCCTCTGCACCCAGGGACACTCCAAAGACAGTCAGGGAGCTCAGGAACGCCCGCCAGGGGGAGGGGCGAGAGATCGAGCCAGGTTCTCCTCTTGGGCTGGTACCTGCATCGCTGGGCGGCTAACCAGATGCACGCTGCTGGCCGCCCGAGGGGACGGCGGCACTTGGTTCCCAGCTTTGAGGCACCCGGTCCTCAGCCCCAGCAGTGCCAGCTTCTTTGAGTTCCATGGGGGACAGGAAGGAGTGGGTCCTCTAAGCCCTTACAGCAGGTGGACCCTCTGCACTCCCTCTAAGCCTTTGCTCTGTGTGCTGAATGCTGCTTCTCCATGGGGGAGATTTTGCCCCCTTTGGGAGATGTGTCTGGAGACATTGTGGGGTGCCGTCACTCCGGAGGGGGCTCCTACTGGCATTTGGTGGGTGAAGGCTGAGAATGCCAAACAGCCTGCTGTTCCCCCATCACGGAACCGCGGGCCTTGATGTCAGAACCGCCTTGGCTGGGAAACTGCTCTCCAACCCGTTCCCTCTGCATGGCTGATGGGACCAGAACCAGGAGACGATGGGCGGATATTACAGACAAGTGGACTTGAGCTCAGTTCTCAGAAGAGCTTCCTCATCCTGAGACTGCGGCCAGGGCCTGGGCTGTCTCAGGAGCTAGGGAGACTGCTGTCAACTGAGGCATTCAAGGTGCAGCTCTGCCAGGAAGGGGCTATGGTGAGAGGAATGCTGCAGAGGCAATTAGGAGCCTCAGCTCTGCCACACCTGGGGACCCTGGGCGAGTGAGTCGCTGTAACTCTCTGGGCCTCAGGTGTTGCGTCTGTAGAATGAAGGGAAGGCTTGTATTGCAGTTCGCATTTGGAAGTGGGGAGTATTTCTGGTGGTGTTTGGCACACGGAGGCTGGCATAGTTGAGTGTCTTGCAAACCAGTGGCCACGCTTCCCCAGAGGCCAACAGCACACCCTCATCACGGGGACACTCAGGGCTGAGCTAGAGGCCTTTCTGCTTGTGGAATGAAAAAGATCCCAGCTTGACCCTATCCTAGGATGCAGGCGGAGCCAGGAAGTCAGTAACTGAGTCTGAGTCAGACAACACTGTGGAAGACTTCTGGGACCTCCCAGAAGTGGGTTTTGCTGATGGAATGAGTAGGGGCAGGAGCTTCAAGAGGAACTGGGACGAAAGAAGTTGGATCTTCCAGAAAGCTCTTAAAAGCAGCAGGAGCCTGTCTAAGCCAGACTAGGGAGCGGAGATCTGGCCCACCCTTTAACCTCCACGGGTCCCTCACAGGATCCATCTTTCTAGCATTGTCTTCCAGGGAACATTCCCCTCTCTGGAAAGCTGTTCCGCTCCCTTTACCAGACAACACCCACTGGGCCAACTAGTTTCCCTTTTTGCCATGGAAGCCAGGAAACTCAAAGTCCAACTCAGGGCTCTGTCCCTCCAGGTCCTGCCTCTCCTTTACAGGGTTCCTGATTTCTCCTTGCCTCCATGTTTACTGCCTTCCAGTTGTGGTCCATATTATCTAAACATAGTCACAGGAACTAGGGCTTGTAGTGGGTGAGACACAATTCTGAGCTCTAAAGGCGTGGTTTGATGGGCTCCCCAGAAAGCCCTGTGAGGCAGGTGCTATGTCACCCTCATTTGAAGAGGAAGGTAAGGTCCCTGCTGTTTTTAAATGTCTCTTCCCAGGGACCTGGACCATCGCTCTTACACACAGATGAGTCAGCATATTCCACAGTCAGATCCAAAGTACTGACCCCCACCAATCGCAGAAGGCAGTGGAGGCTGGGAGGAGAGGCCGAGCAGTCCTGGTGAGGATGGCCGCCGCTGGGCACAGCCTGGCCGGGCAATAGCCCTGGGGGACACCGCTCTAATCGTCAATGCAGCCCTCGGGCGGCAGAGAAAAGGCGCTGAGGGTCAGATGCAGGCGCTCCGTAGCGGTGCTGGGCAGGGGAGGAGGTGGGATTGGAACCCGGGGCCACTCTCCTCCCAGGGGCCTGGCACTCTCCTCTGAGGACCCATCGTTCTGCTCAGAGGAGGCGCCCTGCAGGGCCAGCTCTAACGCCAGCTCCTTTCCCCTCAGCTGGCCAGGGTCGGTGCCATGGCGTGGACGTCTGTCCCCTCCAAATCTCACGTGGAAAATCGGTCTCAGTGTTGGAGGCGGGCCTGGTGGGAGGTGTCTGGGTCACAGGGCTTGGTGCTGCCCTCGGGGTAACGAGCGAGTTCTCTCTCCAGTAGTTCTCATGAGAGCTGACTGTTCAGAAGTGCCTGGCACCTCTGGCTTCCTCTCTCCCATGCCCTCCACACGCTGGCCCCTTCACCTTCCCTAGACTGGAAGCAGCCTGGGGCCCTCACCAGATGCACCATGCTTCCTGCACAGCCTGCAGAGCCGGGAGCCAGATAAACCATGTCCTGTTTACCCGGCCTCAGGAGTTCCTTTCTAGCAACACAAACAGGCTGAGCCGCTAAGGGGTGCTTCACACAGGGTCTCTCAATGCTAAAGGGCGCTTTGCGCGGGGTCTCTCAAGAATAAGCAGTGAAGAGAACAGGCTCCAGTGTGGGTGACAGGAAGACCCGCGGGCTGGGCTTCTCAGTGACTCCCACCTCCATCCTCTAACAGGCCACACGAGGGGGACATGGCTGAGGACTCCCGCTGGCCTGGGTTCTTGCGGCACAGCTGCCCTTAAACATCTCTAGGACACGCGGCCACATCCCAGACCTGTGCAACGGCCCTGGGTAGACGGCAGCCCTGGGAGGGGCCGTCCCGAGGGGACCATGGTGGGGGTGAGCCCAGCTCACTAGGTAGGGAGGAGGAAAGGTGTGGATGTGGGGAGGCCCAAGGCGGGGCAGAAAGGCGGGGACACGAAGGCCAACACCTGGCCTGAGGGCCCAAGGCGGGGCAGAAAGGCGGGGACACGAAGGCCAACACCTGGCCTGAGTGCCCGTGAGGTCTGAGCAAGCCTCCCGCCGCTCGGGCCTCCATTCCCTCGCCGGGAGCAGAACAGCTCTCCCCGTGCGGAGAGGGCCCATAGCCGTCCGGAGAGCTGGCATCTCAGTCTGCAGAGCGTTTCCGGCACAGCCGTGCTCTCGGGAGCAGCCCTGGCTTAGTTCTGGCCACTCCCCAAAAAACCCTGTCCGAGCAGAGGGAGGTTCCCAGCTCCAAACTGGAACCACAGTGGGTCCTCACTTCCTCACTCCACGCCACAGCCCTGGACGGAGCGAGCGACCGAGGCCCCTGGCTTTTCCGGCCAGGTCTCAGATTCCCCATCCTAACCCACAGAACTCTCAAAAGTTCCCGGAGCTCTGGCTAGGTCACAGGCTCAGGATTCCTCATCCCTCTGCAACTGTGGGGCTGCCTGGGGTGAGAGCCTGGTCTGGGGCGCGCACGGCCCTGCAGCAGGCATGCTTGAGTGGGCATGCATGGCGGCGCTGGGGCGGCGCGGACACTCACAGCACAGCCGTCCACCAGGGCGTGGATGTAGGGGTTGTTGTCATAGGACATCTCCTCGTCGTTGGAGCCCAGGAAGCGGATGGCCTTGTCGTAGCTGCCCGTGGCCGCGTCCTGCCAGGCCACTGACTGATAGCAGTGGTAGGTGACGTTCTGGTGGGCAGAGGCGCTCAGCAGCCGCAGGAAAGTCATCTGGACCACGCCCACGGGGTTGCCCTCGGCGTCCACGTAGGAGAGCTGGCAGGACAGGAGGGTTAGGGCTCAGCAGGGCTGGGACACACAGCAACAAAGGCCGGCATCCGCACTGCCCTGGACTTCACTCACACCGTGGTCTTCTCGGGGGCACCACCTAGAAACACACTGCACCCACAGACCCCACCCGAGGCCAGCGCACATGGGCTCTCCTGGGTATTCCCAGGAACAAAGGAAACCATGCCGCACATCCTTCGGGGCCTTAAATAATCCACCCGCTCCTCTTGGCCTGTGCTTATCCTTCAGAGCTCAGCACCTGTGCTGCCTCCTCCAGGAAGCCTACCCGGGTTAGATGCTCCTGCACTTGCTCTGTGGCTGCCCTCCTCAACCCTTAGTTTGTCAGTGTCTGTCTTCCTTACCAGACTGTAAGCTCAGAGGGGGCAGGCTGGCATCCTTCTTGCTCACTACTGGCCCTGGTACCCACCCGACGGCTGCCCCAGTGTGCACATGAGAAAGCTCTGCTGCATGGCCAATGGCGGCCAGCGTCTCCAGGGCAGCACCCACTGCAGGAGCTGCAGCTGCCCTCCCTGTGTGTCCACCCATAGCCCTCCTCCCCTTCCGCCACCTGGGCGCCTCCATCCAGATGGTGATCTGGGTCTGCCTGGTTTGTATGTGTTGAGTGAACAGAGAACCACTCTCTAAAATACGCCTTGCGTGAAGACTGGTCCTCTCATCCCTGAAACACAGAGCTCTGCACGCCATCACTGGATCGGGGCACCTGGAGCCGCAGGCGAGGACTGGTTCCCCTGAGTAGGGGGCGCAGGGCCAGAGAAGGGCACCAGGTTCCCTGGGTGAGAGGAGGGGCTTGGAGCCCCCCTGCTGCAGCACACCTCTCCTGCTCCCTGAGCCGCTGCACGGCTCTTCCCTCTGCCTGAGACACTGTCCACCCGGCAGGAGGGGCCCCACTGCGGTCCTTTGGGTGACAGCCCAGACCACTGCTCCTCCCTACCTCCAGGCTCTAGGGCTGGCTTAGGGCATCCCAGCCCTCCCTGTGTCCCTCCGCTCCAGCCCTGGCGCCCTGGCCCTGTCATCATCCCTCAAGGCCAGCGAAGGAAGGTGCTCACAAGATTATGTGAACAAACGACCATCTGCCGGGTTCCCAGGATGTGCAAGGCCCTAGCCAGGGAGCCCGTGAGAAGCTGGAGCCAGAGGGAGCATGAGACCTTGGGGAGTGAGTGGGCCAGCTGCAGTGAGGTGAAGGCTCGGGGAAGGCGAGCCTGAGGGAGGGTCGGGGCTGTGCGGATGGCAAGGGTGACCGGGGGCCCTCTTAGAGGCAGGGGGGTCTCAGATGATGTCTGGCACGGCTGCTCAAGAAAGGCCACTCTTCCCCTTCCCAGAAGTGTCCCCTCAGGGCAGTGAGCAGGACTCCTGCGGCCAGGGTGGCTCCATCTACCTGCCTTGCCTGTGACAAAGGCCAGCCTGGGGCTCTGGTGACATGGACTCTTCCTGAAAGCCTCCCGGTCTCTGCACAAATCCAGGGAAGGCATCAGAGGGGGACACCGTGCAGCTTCTGAGGTGGCCTCTCCAGCATCGCTAGCTGGGTAACCAGAACCGGGCTGCTGAGCTCCGCCAGGGGCAAGGCCCAAGCAGGGCATCCTGAGCAATGCTGCGTCTTGCTTTCTGCATCTCTGCTGCAAACTCAAGGTTTCTGAAAATCCTGACATTGCCGGGGACACGGATACATCTTAGCTCCCCTAAATGAAGCATACATCTCTCCTGGCCTGTGAGGGACCTTGCAGGACCCTCTGTGAAGGGAGGGCCTGGCTGGGCGGGCCGGCCTGTCCTGTTTGCGGCGTCAGGGAATGAAGCAGGCTGAAGCCACTGAAGCCAGTGCCTGAGACCGCCTCTGCACACTCTGGGTGTGGTGTTTCAGACCCTGCCTCTGGCCTGCTCCGAAAAAGCCCCACTGAACATGTGAAGGGAACTGAAATCAGTATTCCCACGAGTGTCTGGAGTGGGAGGAGGCTAAATACACCGCATCACCCACTTTTCAAACAGATGTCACTAGAAAGAGCCCAAGACAAGCAGCCGGCCCGGGGCCTGGGCCTTCCAGGGGTGAGGGAGCGTGCTGCGGCCCCAGGGCTATTGGCCAACTCTGCGTTCTCGGACGCAGCCACAAAAACCTTACAGGTGGACCTTGAGGTGAAAAGCGAATACCAACCGACAGAGGGGCGTCCGCTGCTCCTTCGGGAGGGAACAGGACTGACTCGAGGAAGGGTGCGCCACAGAAGCAGCGGTGGGCAGCGCCGGACACAGAAGGACCTGAGGCTCCCGGTGCCCACGCGCTGGAAGGGGCAGGGGCAGGGAACACGCTGCCCCGTATCGGAACCCCAGGGCCCCATGCTGAGGCCCTGCTCTCCTGGTGGGAGGGGTCTCTGCAGTATAATCTCAACATGCTGCATCGTGAGTAGCCCTGCCCAGAGAAAATTCCCATTTCTGTTCTGAGATGGAGTCTTGCTCTGTCCCAGGCTGGAGTGCAGTGGCGTGATCTCGGCTCACTGCAGGCTCTGCCTCCAGGTTTCCAGTGATTCTCCTGTCTCAGCCTCCCGAGTAGCTGGGATTACAGCCACCATGCCCGGCTAATTTTTGTATTTTTAGTAGAGATGGGGTTTTGCCATGTTGGCCAGGCTGGTCTTGAACTCTTGACCTCAGGTGATCCACCTGCCTCAGCCTCTCAAAGTGCTGGGATTACAGGCATGAGCCACCATGCCCAGCCCATTTCTGTATTATTATTATTTTTAATAGGGATGGAGTCTTGCTATGTTGCCCAGGCTGGTCTCAAACTCCCAGGCTCGAGTGATCTGCCTGCCTTGGCCTCCCAAAGTGCTGGGATTACAGGCATGAGCCACTGAACCTGGCCAAAAAATCCAATTTCTTTGAGGCGAGGCCCTCATCTACCTCTTGTCCACGGAAGATATTCACAGGGCTGGAAATAGGGCCGTGGAAAGATCTTGAAGTAAGGGGACATGTTCCCTGGGTCGCCCCTTCCCCTACCCCTCACCAACTGTCCATGGAACAGGACGAGAGGCGGAAGTGGGCTACTCGGGCTGAAGGCTGCAAATGAGGTTTCACAGCCACTTCCTCCATGCCAGGAAAATGGGCTCTTTCTCCTTTGCCCATTTTGGAGGGTGCTGTGAGAGGCTCTTTGTGGAGGCTGAGCGCTCTCATTGAGGGGAGAGGGCAGGGCCGAGGCCGGGCGGTAACTACCCACAAGACTGCAGAACGGACCCTGCCACCTCGGCCCCCAGCAGCTTCACCCTCAGGGCCCCTTCCCTGCCTGACCCCACACCCAGCATCCCCTACGCTCTGTCCCTCCGGGCCAAGCAGCCCTGGTCCCGGCGCCCTGTCCCCGAGTGCTTCAGGTCCTTCTGTATGCCAGCAGCTCTGTTTGGAAGTCAGCACAGAGGAGGTGGGAGGAGGAAAAGCAGAAGGAAGAAAGGAAAAACAGGACTGCGAATACACAGCAAACCACAAAATGGGAAGCCTCCAGAAACGTGGCCACGGTGAGCACAGACCCTCAGAGCGTCTGCAAAGGAGCTGGCAATGACCTGAAATCAGCAACAACGAGAGCAGGAGAGATGAACACCCAGCCGCGAGTGCCTCCAGGTCACGAGACGAGGGGCTTCAGAGGTGCGGACAGGACAAAGTGCTCTGAGTCCTTGGGGGAAGGATGGCCTCCGTGTCCACCCAGGGAGGCTGGGGCTGGGGCCGGGCTGCAGCATCCGTCGGCTAGTGGTCAGGCTAGAAGCCGCAGAACCCACGGGCTGGCTTCTGGTGAGCATTTGTGAGGGGCCGCTAGATGCCAAGAACGGAGGGAAGGAGAAGGAGAATCTGGGCCATAAATGGCTCCCCGAACCCATCTGTGTTCTGGAACTTAACTTTGGTCCTTTAACTTGCTGGGAGAAGAGACAGGACTCGGCTCTTACTCCAGGAAAGGGCCCAAAGCACACTCTGGTGGGTTCCTAGGGGAGCGCCGCGGGGCACGGTGGGTTCCTAGGGGAGTGCCACGGGGCACGGTGGGTTCCTAGGGGAGCGCCGCGGGACACGGTGGGTTCCTAGGGGAGCGCCACGGGGCACGGTGGGTTCCTAGGGGAGCGCCGTGTGGCATGGTGGGTTCCTGGGGTGCTCCTAGGGGAGCGCCGTGTGGCACGGTGGGTTCCTAGGGGAGCGCCGTGTGGCACGGTGGGTTCCTAGGGGTGCTCCACGTGGCACGGTGGGTTCCTAGGGGTGCTCAACATGGCACGGTGGGTTCCTAGAGGAGCGCCGTGTGGCATGGTGGGTTCCTAGGGGAGCTCCACACGGCATGGTGGGGTCCTAGGGGAATGCCGTGTGGCATGGTGGGTTCCTAGGGGAGCTCGACACAGCATGTTAGGTTCCTAGGGGTGCTCCACGTGGCACAGTGGGTTCCTAGGGATGCTCGACACAGCATGGTGGGTTCCTAGGGGTGCTCGGTGCTGCAGAGGCAGCCGCTGGCCTCGCATCAATGCATCTAAACTGGCGCTTGGGGGCTACACCAGGCGGAAGACACTCTCCTGTGCGGTTCCTTCCTGGGACGCCAATGTCTTTTCCTTTCAGGGGTGGTTTGTGTAAGATTCGATCCCCAAAAGCTAAAATGTGACTTGCACAGTGGTGTGAAGTGTAAATGGGAATCTGCAGCCCAGTGGGCAGTCAGGCGGCCCCTCAGCCCTGAGCAGCTGGGGAGAGGGGTTCTGCAGTGCCAGTCCTCGAAGGAGCTCTGAATGGCTTATGTGGTCTGGGACCCATGTCCCCTGCCCTGCCATCAGACACAGTGAAAGCGCTCCTGCTTCTGGAGCGTCCAACCTCAGGGCCCAGGTGCAGGGCCGCAGCATCCGTGGGCAGCGGATCAGCTCGGGCTGTGGCGCACACCCAGCCCTGGGCGCCCTACAAGGAAATAGAAAACCATCCACCTACTCCAGGCTGAAACATATTCCTGTCAGGGTGGCGGGGGCCGGGGAGAGGACTCCACTCCTAGCTGAGTCTTGCTGTCATGTGACGTGGAGCAGTTTGGCAAGAGTGGTGTGGCACACACGGCAGCGATGGGTGCCATGCAGAGCCGCGAGCCAGCCGTGCCACAAGCAGGCGTTGCCGAGGTGGCCACTTACCAGGGACCCCCGCTTGTACTGACTATACCAGGTGGAAGGCTGCTCTTTGGGCCAGCGGGCCATTTTACTCTGTAAGATACGAGATGGGCGGGTTTAAAGCGACAACCGCAAAGACGCCAGAGGCCACCTTACCAGTTTCCCACGCTTGAATTCACTGAACCAGGAGCCCGGGTTTTCTTTGGGCCAAGAAGTGATTCTGGCCTAAACGTGCAGCAGGGAGGTGGGGAGGGAGAGAAACAGAATGAGAGGGTTACTTCTCCAGCCTCCAGAGCAGCTCCCCATGCTCTCCCTGTCCCTGGTGCCTGCGTCCTCACGTGAGGGGCTGCAGGGAGGACCCACTGAGCGCCTCCGATGCAGCCTGAGGGCCCTGGCCCTCGGGGGGACTGGAGGCTGCATGAGGAGCCTGGCCCCAGCCCTCAGGGAGTCTGGAGGCCACGTGAGGATGAGCCCGGCCCAGCCCTCCGGCCCCTGCTGCTGCCCAGGAAGGGTGCGCTCTGCCTCTCTCGTTTTGCACGATAGGCCTCAGCCCAGTGCCTGGCACTCACTCACTGCTGGAAACGCTCATTGAGGGAATGAATGAATGAATGAATGAATGAATGACCTTCAAAGCCTGGGGTGAAGAGAATGGTAATAAAAGCCAGCATTTACTGCAGGCGAGGGTGGGGCATTGTCATCGCATCCTCAAGGCCTTGCCTGGCTGCTGCAGCACCAGACTGTGTGCCTGTGGTGTGTGTGTGCACGTTGTGTGTGGTGTGGGTGTGGGGTGTGTCTGTGTGGTGTGTGTGTGTGGGCGTGTGGTATGTGGTGTGCATCTGTGTGTGTGATATGTGATGTGTATTTGTATGAGTGGTGTGTGTGGGATAGAGTGGTGTGTGTGGGGTAGTGTGGTATGTATCTGAGTGCATGGTATCTGTGTGTGAGATGTGTGATTGTGTGTGTGGTGTGTATCTGTGTTGTGTGTGTGGTGTGTGTGTGGGGTAGTGTGGTATGTATCTGAGTGCATGGTATTTGTGTGTGTGATGTGTGATCGTGTGTGTGGTGTGTATCTGTGTGTCGTGTATGTGGTGTGTGGTGTGGGTGTGTGGGTGTGTGGGTGTGTGGTATGTGGTATGTATCTGTGTGTGTGATATGTGGTGTGCATTTGTGTGAGCGGTATGTGTGGGGTTATGTGGTGTGTGGTGTGTATCTGTGTGTGTGATATGTGGTGTGCATTTGTGTGAGCGGTATGTGTGGGGTAATGTGGTATGTGATGTGTATCTGTGTGTGTGATATGTGGTGTGTATTTGTGTGAGTGGGGTAGTGTGGTGTGTACCTGAGTGCATGGTATCTGTGTGTGTGATGTGTGATTGTGTGTGTGGTATGTATCTGTGTGTCGTGTGTGTGGTGTGTGCTGTGTGTCTGCGGCAGGGTCTTCCTGGAGACTGAGACACATACGGGCAGGGCCTGCTCCTCGCTGCCGGCCTGGGCCAGCTTGCGTTGCCACAGGGCAGCACCCGTGCCCACTTCCTGGGATGGCTCCCGCGTGGGGTCTGCCTTCCACAGAGGCCGCGGCTGCAGACACACAGGCTGGGCCCGGCAGGAGGGTGGAAGGGGCCCCGGCAACCCGAGGGTCCACTTGCTGCAGGCGTGGAGTGGAAGGGCCCCCAGGGCCAGCCTATCCCCAGCCTGGACTGACCAGGGCCCATGTCATGAGCCATGGGACACAGGAGACCCATCCCTGGCTCATTCCCGAGCCTTCTTCTTGAGGCGGCCTCGTACCACGAAGGCCAAAAGAGGGGATCCCCTGGAGGAAAAGGGCGTCCTGCCGCCTCTCACGCACCCAGAGCTCTCCCACCCTCTCGTTCCCACATCTGCCGCTGTCAATGCCAAGGCCAGGCGGTGTGAAGGCAGCTTCTTCCTGGAGGAGCCGTGGGATGCGGGCAAGCGCGGGCTCCCCCAGCCTCCGCGGTGAGCTTCCTCCAGGCCTGAGGGGCCGCCCGAGAGAGCGCCTTTACTTGTCCTCGGCCAAGCAGCTATGGCCTGAGCCCATGGACGCCTGCCAGGTCAACACCGGCGGAGCCGGGGGCCACTCAGCAGCCGCACCCTGCTGTGCTGCGAACACCAGCGGCAGCTTCCCAGGAAACCCCTGCGTTTGGAGGAGTCTGTCCCATGGTTTCCACAGCAGCGAGGACACCCGTTTGCAGAGGCACGCCGTGAACGAGGAATGAGAAACACATTTTCTAAGGGAGCTGCATTCGGGGCCTCTGGCCGAACTGAGGGGAAGGAGCCAAGATGGAAGGCCCCGTGTCTCGATTCTCTCTGAACACAGGGTTTGTGGCTAGGAAGGCAGGTTCTTAAGGAGTTAAAACTCCAGGTGGGGGAGGGGACGCCTACACACAGAGCCCTGCAGATCTCCAGCCACGCGCAGGGGCGCAGCCCTGCTGCAGACGGCGGGCTCCTGACTCAGGAGGGTGCCGCGCTCACCGTGGTCAGGGTGTGATTGCGGGAGCAGGGGCTGTGGTCCCGGGGAGAACTTAGCTGCTCTTCCTCCGGCAGGACACTGTTTCCGGGGGTGCTGAGGCTGTTAGGAAGCAGTGGCTGCAGGGACGCACAGGTCTGGACCTGGACAGCAAACCGCTGTGGCCCCAGAAACAGCAGCCTTCGCCTGGGATCACGCGATGACCGCGAGCTCTCTGAGGGAGGCGCCGCCACGGAGGAGCGGCGTTGAGGCTGATGCTGGGGCATGAGAGCCGCAGGCCCGGCCACATTCCAGCAGCGACAGGGACCCAGGCCTCGCCTGGCCTGGGCCAACGCTGGACCTGCCTCGGCTGCACGCTTGAGGCAAAGCAACACACGCCCGTCCACACGCACCCGCCCACCGTGTACATACCCACAGCACTCACATTCACCCACACACATCTATACACACCCACACACAGCCACACACCAGCCACGTGCACCCACACACATCTATACACACCCACACACCAGCCACACACCGTCCACACACCATCTACACACCCACACACATCTATACACACCCACACACCAGCCACACACCGTTCACACACCATCTACACACCCACACAACATCCACACATCCACACACCAGCCACATGCACCCACACACCTCTACCCACCCACACACCAGCCACACACCATCCACACATGTCCAAATAAAATCCCACACTCCCACACAACATCCACACACACACCCACATGCACCCACATTCTGTCCACACACCCACTCACAGGTGCATAACCATCTACCTGCACCAACATGCCATCTACATGCAACAGCATGCCATCCACACACGAACCCACAGACCATCCACACATACCCCATCTACACACATACACACAGCATCCATGCACGCACACACCATCCACACACCCACCCACATTCTACCCACACACCCACCCACACGCACCCACATTCTACCCACACACCCACCCACATGTACCCAGACTGTCCAGACACCCACACATACGCATCCAGACTGTCCACACACCCACCCACTCGCACACACAGACCGTCCACACCCACCCACACACACCCACATTCTATCCACACACCCACCCACACGCACGCACAGACCGTCCACACACACACCATGTACAACACTCACCATTCACACAGCATCTACATACCCACACACCACATGCACCCCTCCACACGCACACAAACTCCTGCCACAGAGCCAAGGCCTCTGAAAGGCCACAGAAGTGGGTATTTAAGTGACACGCCATGAAATCTCTCTCAATAAATTAGAGCCTAGCTCCCCATCCTGAATTCTTTACTAAACAGACTTTCAAACAGAGCACTCAAGAGGGGAATTAGGGCAAAGGACAGCTTCTGGAAGATGTCTTGAGGTCACGTTATTATACCTGCCCCCCAATTCCTTCAGAGGGTTTTAACGGGGGTTTCAGGTCAGTGGGACCACTGAGTCACCGGAGAAAAGCTTTTATCCACTGGTGAGTGAAGTCCCGGCCCTGGGCGGCAGGTGGAAATCCTTCCAACCTCCCTTGACCCAGGCTGCGCAAACCTATTTTATTGCTAAAAAATGTCTTAAAACAGTTTAAGATCTGCCTCTGGAAGAACGGTTTCACTTACGAAACTGATTCATTTCTGGCTTTTGGTCTTAAAGCTGCCTAGACGAGAAATGCTTGAAGCCCTCAGCATGGCCCCTGTACGTGACAAATGCCCCACTGGGGCATCGAGGGATGCGGCTACTCACCCCTTCGGACTTCTTGTCGGGGAAGACGCATGTCGAGCCCCCGGCCGTGAAGTTGCAGTAAACCTTGAAGGAATCCCTGGAGCACCCTTGGTTAGGATCGACCCAGTATTCACCTGGATTTCGGAGACGGGGAAGAAGACAGGCAGATTCATGAGGATTGCTCCCTGGATGGTTCCGGAAGCCGCTACGACATTTCAGCCGAGCAGTTAAAATGCATGCCCCAGGAATGCTGCCAACATGGGCCTTTCGGGTTTGCTTTATTGCATTTTGTTTTCCCTGCTGGACCCATAAAGAGATGTGGACAAACTCATTCACCAAGAACACAGCTGGGGCATGAAGGTATGTGTTCTGGTGGCCGGGAAGGTTGAGATCCAGCCCACTCTCTGGGTGGACAGAAATGCAGAGAAGGTTCTGGAAGGAACTCTGGAAATTCATGCATGTGGGATCAGAGTCTACTAGAACTATGAACATCCCTCGAATCTTGTAGGGGGAACATTCAAACTTCTCGGGGAGAGATAAGCTCATGTGATTTTATCCTTCAATTGGTGCCTGATGCAATGACAATGAGAAGGAGGATGCGTTTTTATGGTATTGCAGAGTTTGAAGACTGTTTGCCCAAGCGCAGCGTCCAATGCTGGTCCTGACACTGACCCTCACTTCCGGCTGGCACTGACCCTCACTTCCGGCTGGCAGTGACCTTTACTTCCACTGGCACTGATCCTTACTTCCGCTGACACTCTTACTTCTGGCTGTCACTGACCCTTACTTCAGTTGACACTGACCCTTGCTTCCACTGGCACTGACCCTTACTTCCGACTGGCAGTGACCCTCACTTCCAGCTGGCACTGACCCTCACTTCCGGCTGGCAGTGACCTTTACTTCCACTGGCACAGATCCTTACTTCCGCTGACACTCTTACTTCCGGCTGTCACTGACCCTTACTTCAGCTGACACTGACCCTTGCTTCCACTGGCACTGACCCTTACTTCCAGCTGGCACTGACCCTCACTTCTGCTGGCACTGACCCTTACTTCCGCTGGCACTGTGCCAGCCAAAGGCCTCTCATGCACTGCCTTGTGTAGCTCTGTCCTTTCCAGGCAGATGTTTTATTACCATTTGAGAGGTCAGGAACATGAGGTTCAAGCAGGTCACCTGCCAGAAAATGGCTAAGACCAGATGAGAACCTGGTCGGTCTGAGCTCAAAGCCTTGGCCTCTGCCCCCGGCCCCACCCCGAGATGCCTCCATAAACTCCACACGGGGAGGCTCTTGTGCACCCCTGCCCACAGATGGGGAGGCTGCTCTGCCCGTCCTGGCCTTTCTGCTGTGCCTGGGTCAGCTGTCCTTGCCACACTCTATGTGTCCTGCAGGTCCACACCCGCTTTGTGGGGCCAGCCCTGCCCCTGCTTTGGTGGGGCCCTCACCGTCTGGGAAGTCGGGGTGGCAGAGCTGCAGGTCCTTGCAGGTGCGGGCGGGGTTCTGCTGCGTGCCCAGGGGCCGCTTCATCTGCTCGATCTCCAGCTTCAGGGAGTTGAGCGAGCCGAAGATCTCTTCCATGCCGTCTGCATAGTCCGCGTAGTTCTCGCCATTCCCATCGTCCAGCAGCTGGCTGGCGTCGATGTTCCTCCGCGTCCTGGACGCCTGGATTGGCAGGGGCTGGATGACCTCGCCCGGGGGGCCCTGGGGAGGACAGGAGCAGTGGTGGGTGACGGAGGAGGGGATGGGTCCCAGGACAGGGACAGCAGGGGCTGCATCTGCAGGGGCTCCCCAGGGCCTGGAGACCTGGACATCTGTCCACCTTAGCACTGTTTTCTTCCTTTCTTCCAGTTTCTGGAACATCCCCCACCCATCCCCACTGCCAGCTTCTTGCCAGCACTGAGCACCTCTCACCTCTAAGCTGTGCCTCTATTCCCTCTTCCCTTTCTCTCTAGAGCTGAAACTTAGCCTGCAGCCTGGGGCTTGCACCTGCTATCCTGCCCTCAGCCACATGAAAGGCTAAGCCTTAGGAAAGGGACCAGGTCTCCCCTCTCTTACCTCTGCAGCCCTAGCTGGGGCTGAACACAGGGGGGCCACATGAGTCCCTCCTGAGGCAAGGAGCCATTCACTCCCTGGAGGCCCCAGCTAAGATGCCAATGGGAGCTGAGAGACTCCACAACAAAAGCGGGGTGTCCAAGAGTGCCCTTGCTGTGCCCTGCCTCACCCTGCACCTCGAGGGCCTTATTTAGTGCTCCCCATCCCAACACACACACGTATGCACTCACACACACATTATAAATGCATGCACATGCACGCACACACACATTACAAATGCACACACACATTATAAATGCACATGAACACGCACACACACATTATAAATGCACACACATGCACGCACATACACATTACAAATGCACACACATGCACATTCACACGCTATGCACACACGTTTGCACACACACAGCACACACACACATATCCTCTCTCTCCTGGCCTGCTGTTCTTCCAGGGCCAGTTGGCCTGTGAGCTGCCTATGGACACCTGTGTGACTGTTTCCCCTGCTGCGCCCCAGCAACGAGGCCCAGGCATGCCACAGGGGCTTCATGAGTCTCAGGAGGGGTCACACACACAGTTCTTTCTCGATTCCCTCAGAGCTAGCCAGAGACCTCACCCCTCTTCCTGGGCTTCAAGGGCTACTTACCGGGGGGCCTGGGGGTCCTGGGTGGCCTGCCTCACCCTTTGGGCCAGTTGGACCCTGGGGAAACAGAAAAGAATCAACTGTTGGTCACAAAGGCATGAGGGGACTCTGAATCCACCTTCAGCTCGCGAGTAGTCCCTGGAGACCTGTGTCGGGGAGGTGGCCCTCACAGCCACAGGAGAGAAGAGAATGGCAGAGACCCCTGTACGCTCCTGGATCCCCGAGATGAGAATAGAGCGGGACGCAGCCCTTCCTAGCGCAGGGGCTGAGCAGCCTGCATGCCTCGGTCTGCCACACTGGAGTCAGTTTAGAAAGACGGGAGGATGGTGAGCGGCAGGACCTAGGTGGGACGGGTGTCCGGGTAGTTTGTTCCTGTGCCGGGGGCCCGCCGCCCTCCCCCACTTAACAGGCATGTGGCCTGGCTGGGGCAGCACGTCACTTACCGAGGAGCCTTTAGCACCTTTTGGACCAGGTGGACCCTGCAGAGAGAGGAGGGCAGAGCATCAGGGAGCCGGGCGTCAGCTCCAGCCCTACTGTGCTCCATGTCCTGCCCAGCCTGGTCTTGCCCTCTCCCACCCATGTCCCCCTCAGGAGTCTACAACTGTACTTGCCCAGCTAGGGTGGGAAGAGGGTCGGGGCCTGGCTGGCGCTCACCCCTCAGGGAGACACAGGGTGGTCCTACCTGCACCCGGCCAGCCAATCTCCTGCCCTGGCTAGGAAACCACAGTTCAAGCAGCCGTGGAGGGTGAGGGGAACAGTGGAAAAGAGCGTGTCCTGGCTCAGAAGGGGCCAACCAAATGCACCTCGCAGCCCTCTCTGATAGCACATAGCAGAAGCCAACCCTCAGCACGCCAGGGGCCCCCATGGGCCAGGTGCACCTGCGGCAGCGGCCTTGGGGACGTCCTGGGAAGGATGTCCCAGCCATGTGAGACCCAGGCGGTGGTGCCAGAGGAGGAGCACTAACTCTTCTTGTCTGGGCCAGGCTGGCCCTGCTTCTGAAAATTGGGAGGGCTGGAGAGCCAACTACTACCTTCCTCACCCTCCCCAGACGCCTGCGGACAAGTGGCCTCATTCCCTGCCATGGCCACAGACCATTTCCCGCCCCGTCTTCCCCGCCCGAAGCCAGGGCTGGGCAACCCCACTGCCTTTATTCTGTCCCCTGGAACCCCAACTTTGAGTTAACGGGCAAATCTACCCTGGAGGCCCCAGTTCCGGCTTCTCGTGTGACTTTTCTACATTTCTCCAGCCCCACCCTGAGGCCGCAAGGCTCACCCCCACTCCCTGCCCTCTGAGAAATGATCACACCCCTCCCAGATACACACCGGCAGGCCAGGGGGCCCAGGAGGTCCAATCGGGCCAGAAGGACCAGTGATACCCTGAAAAGGAGCAGAAAACGTAGGTTATAACCTTCAGACAAGGTGGAGCCACGGGCTGCCACCCTGCCTCCTGCCACACCCCTCAGTTCCCTCGTCCCTTCCCCAGGGTGCCCCTTCGGCCCCTCAGCAGTCTCCTGTGGCTGCTCTCTGATCCCGGGCTGTGCATATCAGGGGACCCATCGACCCAGGCTGGCCTGAGGATCCCCCCTAAGGCTGCCAGCCCCCAGCACTGCTCCCCCGGCCAGCTGTCAGGAACTCTCTCTCGTCCCCCAGGCCACCGAGGACTTCGGGGAACGCTGGTCGAGGAGAATGGTCAATGGCATGGAGGACAATGGCCAACACGCAGGGCCTGCACTGAGCTACCCCCTTCAGCAATGTCCCGCAACCTTCCCGGGGCCCACAGTGGGGGCGCCACCTCACTCCCAGCCTCCAGGGCCTCTGTCTGCTCCTGGCCCATCCCCCGCATTCTATGAGGCGTGGGTGCTGGTGGGCACAGCATACTGTTTGTGTGTGTCTGTCACACCTTGCTCGGGATAGAACGTGGGAATAAGGACCCATGGCCCTCACAGGGGAAGGACAGAGGTGTCGAGGGTCACCTTGTCCCCTCTCCTGCCTCCGTGGCACACGTCACCCTCTCCAGGCCACTTCCAAGTTGCTCAGTTGGACAGAGCAAAGCTCTCTGCATGGGGTTTCCCTGGCTATGACTCGCAGAGGCTGCAAACTCCCATGAGCTACAGTGGTTTCCAGGGGAGTCTGGGGCAGCTGGGGGAGGTGGAAGCAGGGGCCGGAATGGTCACTCTGCCTGCAGCCCTGGCAAATATGGCAGCTTGTCACCAGTGACCTCCTGGGCAAGTGGCAGATGACGGACAGGCTCTCCCACCAGCTGGGAACCGGGCGGAATGACCTGACTTCCAACTCCCTCCAGCTCTGGGGGCGCTACGGTCATGAGGAGGGAGCACCTCCTGCCAGTCAGGGCATGGGGCTGGGAGGCGGCTCTGCCCAGCTCCCTGTGCACCGGGTGAGCCCAGCCCTGCCACGTTCCCATCTGCCAAGCAGGATGACCGGACTCAACCGACGTGCAGACGTCCTTCCGGCTGTCACAGGCCTTGGGTCCCCAGGTGCCTGCCCCAGGGATAACCCACACGCGAGAACAGCCATCTCACGCACCTGTTCTCCCTTAGGACCGGAGGAGCCCTGGGGGCCGGGGAGACCACGGTCGCCCTTCTCACCCTGTTCACCCGGAGGACCGATGAGGCCGATCAGGCCTGGGTGACCCTGTGGGAGAATGAAGACAGGAAGGGGCATCTGAGGAGCCACACCTCACCCGTGCCACAGCGGGCCAGTCGGCACTCAGCACAGCCACGGCACAGGAACCTCAAAGTCACGTCAGCCTCCCGTGGAAGGGGAACGAGCTCAACGGAGAGGCTGGTGACAGGACAGCAGGTCCCGGGCGGCCCTTCGCTGGCCAGAGTCCTGTCTAAAATCAGACAGGGAGCCACAGACACAGAGACAGATGAAGGGATAGACGGTTTTCCTGAGTGGTAACGTCTGGGTCTTTCTCTTCATACACACCCTCCGTTTCTGTATGGCAGATCCCCACGCCTGCTCCTCTATATAACTAAAGCAGAGTTTGTGGGCTGACACAGAAGAAAAGGTGCCGAGTACTGGAGACACCATAATCGTCTGCTGTTTTTTTACAAAAGAAGAATCCGTGACAGGTGCCGTCTCTGCCTGTTTTCTAGGAACCCATGGGAAGCCCCACAGGGACGCCCCAGCTCTCATTCGCCTCGGGGCTTGGGGCGCGTGTAGGGTGGTGGCAGACGAGGGAGTGGAAATGAGAGGCTCTCGCTGGCTTTTGCTTCACATACAAGCATCTGGCTCCTGAGTACCTTTTATGTTCGTAAATAAATCAATGCAGTAGAAAACAGTCCCCAGCAGCTAGGAGAAAACAGTCCCCAGCAGCTAGGAAAAATAAAAGGCTTTGCTCCCGCTGCAGAGATGCCCCCACACCTCCTGCGGGAAGGATCTGAGGCCGCCAAGCGCAGGGAGAGCAGCAGCTCCTGGAGCCTGGACACCCATCAGCCGGGGCCTCTGCCTTGCTGAAAGGTTCTCCATCAATGCCACAGGGGCCTCCGGGATCCCCCAAACTGCTCAGGACTCCCCAGAGGCAGGGTCCAAGCCTCACACACAGCGTGTCGATTTCCCTTTGTCTTATCACCTCTTGAGGAGCCCACAACCAGCCTGCAGTAGGTGCTGGACACATTCAGGTGGCCGATGAAGGGCTTGTTGAGTTTGAAACCCAGGGTCACAAATGTGAAGGCCCCAAGTCACAAGTGCCGGGGCGCGG
This sequence comes from Pithecia hirsuta, assembly GCA_963573645.1. Lineage (NCBI taxonomy): Eukaryota > Metazoa > Chordata > Mammalia > Primates > Pitheciidae > Pithecia > Pithecia hirsuta. The sequence continues at coordinate 49,725 of CAUYLZ010009647.1, forward strand.
AGCTGCCTCTTACCTTTTCACCTTTGGGACCAGAATCTCCTTTGAGGCCGGGAAGTCCTGGGGGACCCTGTGGGAGGAGGCAGGGGATCAGAGTCCTCATCCCAGGGGTTTTGAGTGGCAAACTCACCCCCACCCCCTACCCCCACCATGGGGCATGTCACTCACCATGGGGCCGGGGGGACCATCCGGGCCTGGGGATCCTGGGAGACCTTGTTCACCCTGAAACACAGAGACGCTCCCCATGAGTCCCTGAGCCCCTCGTCCCTCCACTCAGCACGCTCCGCCCCTCCCAGCCTACTCACCACAGGGCCAGGGATCCCTCGAAGGCCATCAGGACCAGGCTTCCCAGGGGCCCCCTGGGGACCAATGGGGCCAGTCTTCCCAGGAGGGCCTTCCAAGCCGGCTTCTCCCTGCAGGGCGGCAGAGGGCAGAATGGGGTTCGGAGCCCTAGGCTCCAGGCACCCCGGCCCGGGACCATTGCTTGGAAACCTTGGGCACCTCTGGGAGAGCCCTGGGTGACCCCAGATATCCAGGGCTGCCCTAATTCTCCACATTCCTTGTGGAAGCTGTCCTGGCCAAGTCTCCATCCTGATAATTTCCCCAGCCAGCAGGGATCCCCAGCCTCTGCCGACCACGCCAACCACAGCCCAATCGTCACAGGGCCACTGCCGAGGCACAGGTGAAGCCCCTCAAGCTTCCCCATCTCACTAAATGCCAAGTGTCTACAGGAGGGAGTAACAGCGCCAGGCCGGGCCGCCATCACCTCGCTGAGAGAGGAGCCTCCCATGTGCTCCCGAGCCAGGCCCCAAGCTAACTGCATAGACGACGGCATCCCATCTTCTCCAGGGGCCCCGCAGCAGACACAGTCACCATCGGACACGGTCCACTTCAAAGTTCCGTGGCTGGGGCATGACCGGCTCGAAGACCAGGCACGAGGTGGCCAGGCACAGGGGGACAGCAGAACTCAGCCCTGGGCTCCCTGACTCCGGCACCCCCAACCCCGCCTCCTCCCTTAGGCTGGCAGGGCAGACGGTCCCAGTCTTGTGGCCACTACGTGGCTGCCTCCTCCAGAGAGAAACACATCACTTCCCCAGGTAAGCCATGAGCCAGGTGCCCCTGGGATGGCCACTCTCAGCCTCCATGGCCTTCTCTGCCCACAGGTTTATCTATTCCCCACCCACTGGGCTCCCCTGGGGGAGATCTACATGGTCACAGCCTGGCTCCAAAGCACATTACCTTGGCTCCTTTCTCTCCCTGTCTGCCTTCGGGGCCTGCGGGGCCCGGGGGACCCTGAAACAAGCAAGGGAACAACAGGTGGTTAGCGTGGCCTGTGGTGGCAGAGGGGCGAGCTTGGGGTGCAGGTGCTCAGGGTGTGCTGTGCAGGAGGGCAGGGCGCAGGGTCACAGAGGCTGCTCCCAGGCTGCCCGCAGGGACACGGGGCTCCAGCATGAGTCCTACAAGACTCTAGTTCCTGGTAAAGGCCCCTCGAGCCACGTGGGAAGGCACAGTGCATGCTGTGAGTTCCACGTGGCCTCCTGTCCCGGGTGCACCAGGCAGCTGTTTCCTGCAGCCCCAGCAAGTGGCTGGGCCACTCAAGCTGCAAAGGATGCCTTCTCATTTGTTCCGGCTTTTTGGTAAAACCTGGGCCAGGGGACAAGGACTTTTGCAGCTTTGTGGTCCCTCTCTCACAGTGGATACACTGACGGCGTCAGCAGCCGGCCTGTCCTAAAAGGAGCAGCTGCGTTGACCTGGCCTGTCTGTGATTTTGTGGTGATGTGGTGGAGGCTGAGCAGAGAACACACCACCCCAAGCCCTTCCTCATCAGTGTGGCTTGGAGCACCCAGGGCCCCAGCAAAAGACGACAGGGAGGGACAGGGCTGCGTCACGCAGGGAGCTGATGGCCAGGTAAGCCATGATCCATGATCATGATGGCCAGGTAAGCCATTGCTTGCACAATTATTTACCCTTTTTCCTGGAGGCCCGGATGGGCCTGGTTCACCAGTAGGGCCGGGGGATCCCTGGTAGTGGGAGAAAGAGCAGAGTGTCAGGAATTGAGGCCTGCTTGAATCAGTCGAGGCAAAATACGCAGAGATTTCAGTCTACGCTCTGCTCAGCCAGCCCTGCAGCCACTCTCTCTTCCTTGGGGGCTGTCACAGAGGGCCCTAAGAGAGCGTCACACCCAGGCTGTGACAGCGTGAAGAACCTGACTCCCATCCCTTGGGTTTTCTGCATTTGGGAAGAGAGCTTTTCGACTCATAGTGCTGACTCTTGATACACCACGACTGATTCAGTCCCCACCACAACCCAGGCAGAGAGGAGGCACTGGCATCCCCTTTGGCAGAAGCGGGGACACAGGCTGTGAAGTGCTGAAACGGGGACATCTGTCAGGGAAACTGAGCCCGGGGCTCGATCCCTAACTCCTTCTCTGAGTGGACGCTCCTCTCAACTCGGTAACACGGCCTCTGCCCTCGGTCCACGGTCCCCCGTGCTTGGCCAGGCTGGATGCAGGGTGGGGAAAGGGAACCTGTGAGGCCTCAGGGGCCACCTTCAGGCCCAGTCCTACCCAGGGCTCGTGGGGGTCGGTCTGTCCCAGAGAGACAATCTGGGCTTCAAGCAGTGTCTAAAACACTCGGTGTCAAGCGTGGGATGCAACGTCCAGTGTGATCTCCGTCAAGGTAAGGCAGGAAGAGCTCCTTGAGGGTGGGTACTGGCCCTGCCAGGCGGGGCTGTGGGGAAGACCTGATGTCCCCGCACAAGCCCGTGGCAGGTCACGGAAGCCCTGGGGCTGCCACAAACCTGCTTCTGGGACAGCACCTGCATCTCAGAAGGAGGTCGTGAGCCTGTCACTGTCCAGAATCAATGTCGTAAGGGAAGCAATATTGTATGGGAATCAATGTCATAAGGGAATCAGTATCAGCTAGGTTGGAGTTTCTCCCAGAAATGAGCCAAGCAAAGTGCACAGCCCCAAGAATACACTGACGCCTCCACCAGGAAGCCAGCCCAGATTGTGGACTCACCGTCTGCCCAGGTTCACCATCGTCTCCTTTGTCACCAGGGGGACCATCTTGACCCTGTGAGGACAAAAGCGAGCTCCTTGCTGACCCCCAGGTGGCACCTTGAGCTCCTGCACCAGCTCCCAATGCATCTCCAGCCCCTTCCCAAAACCCTGACTCATCCCGGTGCCAGCACACAGCATGCTCAGGGCGGGGGGGGGGGGGGCGGCAAAGGCGTTTTCTTCCTTCCATCACCAGAACATGAGGGCCTTTTGGGAAATTGCCTGTCCCAGTGAGAGTTCATCAAAAAGAACAACCAGAAAGAGGGGAAATGGGGCTGGCAGGGGCCGGCCAGCGTTGCAGGTATCCGGTGGCTTTGCCCTCTTGACCACCTACCGCGGGGCCAGGCTCTCCAGGGGGGCCGGGATCTCCAGGAAAACCCACTGGGCCCTGAAAAGAACAAAGAAGGCCATCAGCCACCTGACTGAGACCACGTGCGGCCGGTCATGCCACGGCCTCAAGACGGCCACTGCCACCATCCAGCTGCTACGACTTCCCAGCAATTCCAACACCCAGCACGCTTTATGGCCCAGAAACCCTTCCCTGTGCAGCATCTCCTGGAGCCAGCAAGCCCGGCCAGCAGCCATGGCCACTGGTCACTGGCCAGTGGTCAGCTGATCTCTTGATTTCAGAGCTGTGCAGGGGGCAGGTGTTCCGCCCACAGGTCCATTGCCGGGAGCTCCAGCCTGCAACTAGAACCTGGACCTTCAGACTTCGGGAATGTTCCTCTCCAAAGCCCCTCCTGATGCAAAACCAGGGCCGGCGATAGGCAGGGGCATCTTCCCAAAGCCCGGCTGTCCCTGGCGCCTCTCAGCCGCCCACCTGGCCCACAGAGAACCACCACTCAGGGCCTTCTCTGCCAGGCCACACCTCTGTCTCACCTCCGCTATTTCGGTTCAGTAGCTGGGATGACAACCCCTAGTGTCCAGGAAAATTACAAGGCATGGGCTTGGTCCTGAAGCTATTCACTGAGCAGAGTGCACGGCCAGTGGGTCAGAATGACCCCGTGCAGAGCCCCGCCCCTGCTGCAGGACCCCGAGGCATGACCGGACTACTCACAGGGCTGCCTTTGGGACCGTCGTCTCCGGGAGGGCCTTTGGGTCCAGGGGGTCCAGCAGCACCCGAAGGGCCCGACTCGCCCTTCTCTCCCCTTTCTCCTTTGGGTCCCTAGAGGGAAAAGGCCAGCGTCCAGGTCGCAGAGCCGACCGCATCGCCACACAGAGAGCGAGGCAGGTGCCTGTTTACAGTGGGCCTCCCCGGTTCTCACCCCATTCAGACCACCCTTTCCAAGTATCTGCCAAGCCCTGCAGGGGTCCGGCTGCCAGGTCGCTCCCCCAGCCCTGAACCCCAATCCAGAGTCAGTCCCTGCATGCACCCCGAGCAGGGCCTGAGGAGCCTTCACTTTCTGGGGCCCTCAAAGGCTGAGATTCAGCTCTAGGTGGGAGGAACCGACTCCTGGACCAGACACCCGTCAGTGAAAACCACAAGGGGTTCCCACTGACCCCAGATCTCATGGGGAGGGAGCAGCTAGAACCCCAGGAGACCTGAGTCCACCCAGCTGGTCCTGGGCCTGAAAGCCACCCTCAGTCTGGCCTCACAGGGAGTATTCGTCCAGCCTTCGAAGGCCTGGATATTCCCAGTCTGGCCCTCAAGGTCCGGGGGCGCAAGGTGACAACAGCCGCCCTCACACTTATGGCAGCCTGTGAAGGGGGCGGGAGCAAACACCACAGAGGCAGAGTCCCCACAGGCCACTGGGCAGAGGCGGTCATCGCTAGGTCTGCGTGCACACACGGGCACACAAGTGCACACGCTCACTCCCGCATCACACATCTTGTTCGAGGTAATTCCATGAAATGGGCACAGGAGGGGTCACAACTCCCATTTCACAGATGGAAAAACTGAGGCAGAGCTGGAGCCTCTGACCCAGCTCCCCGTCCACACGCCCATCGGTCGCATCCCGACCCTCCTGCAGTGCCCGCTCACTCACTCACCGGGGGGCCACCTTCTCCCGGAAGGCCAGGCTCGCCTGCTTCACCGGGCTCGCCCTAGGGAGACAGCACGAGTGGTTACGGCAGTGGTGAGCACGCGATGAGTGCAGTGCTACCGTTTCAAGCACGTGTCAAATCCTGCCTGCTGCCCGCCTGTGCCTGGGCACCCGGGACCCAGGGGTTTGTGATGCAGTGGTTGCTGTCCCCAGACACTCCTGGAATTGGGGGGGGTGTGAGGCATGTGGCGGGCAATGACAGACGCAGGGCAGAGTATCCAGATTGCAAGCAACACCATCCATGAAGGCTTTCCTGGAGTGCTGCTTCAAGGGTTGTGGAGGGCGACAACGAGAAGCTGGTAAGGGGCTGGACGGCCCTCCAGGTGGGGACAGCCAGGGCGGAGGCGGGAGGAAGGGCACACGGTCCTCGGGACATGGGTCACAGGGACGCAGGGGAGGGGGCACGCACGGCGGCAGCAGGTGACTAGGGCTATGCGCCCTGTGGTGGGGACGCCGAGGAAAACATCGCCTCTCGGCACAGAAGCCGAGCACCATCACCCTGTGGTCTCAGCAGGGCATATTTCCTTTTAATTTCTGTGTCATAAAAATGAGCAGTGGTGGAAGGCTTCTTACAATTTAACGGCCTGATGGATGTCAGAAGAAACGTTCTGGGTCAGGCGCAGTGGCTCATGCCTGTAATCCCAGCACTTTGGGCGGCCGAGGCAGGCGGATCACGAGGCCAGGAGTTCAAGACCAGCCTGGCCAACATGGTGAAACCCCATCTCTACTAAAAATACAAAAATTCGCTGGGCGTGGTGGCACGTGCCTGTCATCCCAGCTACTTGGGAGCCTGAGGCAGGAGAACGGCTTGAGCCAGGAAGTTGCAGGTTGTAGTGAGCTTAGATCGCGCCACTGCACTCCGGCCTGGTGACAGAGCAACAGAGTAAGATTCCATCTCAAAAAAAAAAAAAAAAAAAAAAAAAGAAAGAAAAAGAAAAAAGAAAGCTTTGGAAACCGCAATCAGGCAAACATGTGAACACAGATGTGGAGTCAGAGATTGGCACCGTCCCACCCGGCACACGTACACACACACACACACACACACACGCACTGATGTGCACAAACGAGCTCACATACACAGGCATGCACCGATGTGCACACATGAGCTCACATACACAGGGGCACACACGCACACACCGATGTGCACACACGAGCTCACATACACAGGCACACACACCGATGTGCACACACGAGCTCACATACACAGGCACACACACACACACACACACCAATGTGCACACACGAGCTCACATACACAGGCACGCACTGATGTGCACACACGAGCTCACATACACAGGCGCACACACACACGCACTGATGTGCACACACGAGCTCACATACACAGGCACACACCAGTGTGCACACATGAGCTCACATACTCAGGCGCACACACCGATGTGCACATACGAGCTCACATACACAGGCGCACACACACACCGATGTGCACACATGAGCTCACATACACAGGCACGCACCGATGTGCACACACAAGCTCACTCAGGCACATGCACACACACCGATGTGCACACACGAGCTCACACTCAGGCACACACACACCAATGTGCACACGAGCTCACATACACAGGCACACATGCACACACCAAGTGCACACATGAGCTCACATACACAGGCACACGCACGCACTGATGTGCACACACGAGCTCACATACACAGGCACGCGGGCACACACTCACACACATACACACACACGGGCCCACTTGGCTCTAAAACCAATCAGATGGAATGGAGAGGGCCGGGGGCTTTGAGAAAATAACTCAGCTGGTGGGAAGGGCAAGCTTAGTAACGCCAGCACTTTAAGGAACAGGTGATTCCACCAGAGCTGAGGCTTGGAGGAGGAGGCAGGGGCTTTGCTGGCAGGGGCTCTGTCTGGAAACTCTGCAAAAGGATGTCACAGATGGACACTCAGAGTTCCCAGTTCCATTTCACAAGTATTCGTCTACATTTCAAAATGCCTTTCATTGGAATAACCCAGCAAGCCAGACGCACAGAGATGAGTACATCACACTCAGAGGTACACACACACAGAGACATACACACACGTGCGCGCGCGTGCGCACACACACATACACACAAAACTCTCCCCAAACAGCAACGAATCTGCCACCAGAGCAGGCACAAGGCCTCACCTTCTCTCCCACTGCACCAGGGTTTCCTATTCCGCCCGGGGGACCTTGTGGGCCATCAGCACCTGGAGCTCCGGAGGGTCCTCGGGGGCCAGGGGGACCTGGGGGGCCCTAGGAAAAGTGAGAGACCACTAAGCCCAGAGGAAACGCAAACGTTTCCCCAAAACATGAGCCGCTACTACAGCCAGGCCCTGGAGTCTCAGGCACACTTACCATCTGGCCCACGTCTCCCGTTTCACCCTTCTCTCCTGGAGGTCCCGGCAAACCCTGAGAACAGGAAACTTCCCAGTTAAGTGCTGCTCTGTCAAACACACCCGTCACTTTCATGACCTCCACCCACACAGCCCCACTGAGCCCCCAAAGCCCCGGGAAGGTGCTTCTCTGCATACAGCTACCCACCAGGACGTCCCGGGGCTCCGAGTCTCAGAATCGGCCCGAGGAAATAAGCAGAAAAGACTGCAAAGGTTTACGACAAAGGTGCTTATAGCAGGGTCCCATCAAATGATACAGCCTAAGGAGCCAGCAGAGGGGACGCCTGGGTAAATTCTGTCACCACCAGATGCTGGCGTACTGCGCAGTGACCGAAAATCATGTTTCCCAGATAAACAGAAAGTCATGTGTAATGGCATTCAACACGCCTCATGACATCAAATGGGAATGAAAAATGGGAAAAACTTTCTGTATGACTTACGACATGGTTAACTTTGCAAAAAACAAATAAAATGACATATGCGCCTCTGTGTCTGAGAATACACGAATTTAAAAGCACGGCAATGAAACGTGCTCAAACGTTTATCATCGTCTCCAGGGGATGCAAGAAGTCATTGCTGCGTTTTTTTTTTTTTTTTTTTTTTTTTTTTTTTTTTTTTTACAAATCATCAGTTTCCACACCGAGCACGGAAATAAATGCGGCTGCTGAAGAGCGGTAGATGCGGCATGTCTGGAATTCTGGGAAGCCACAGCACCTCCAGTTGGATCAGGAGGCCCAGGAGGCCCCCTGCAGCCTGGCTTTAGTTTTCCATCCTTTTAAAAGACAGGCGAGGGGATCACAGCGAAGACACAGGTGAAGGCAGAAGCAGAGCCCGGTGTGCTGAGAACCCCGCAGTTACCTGCAGCCCCACTGGCCCGGGGGGTCCAGGAAAGCCTCTGGGACCTTCGTCCCCTTTCTGCCCGAAAAGACCCTGCTGGCCCCGAGGCCCTGGCTCGCCGTCAGCTCCCTGTAGGGAAATAACGAACCACAAGTGAGGGCGCTGGCCACGCAGCAGGTCTGGGGGGCGCGGGGCTTTCTGGAGGTCATTGACCACAGATACTCACAGAGGGGCCCGGCTGTCCGATGGGGCCTTGAGGACCTGTAGGCCCGGGAGGACCCTGTGGGGAACAAGACACAAACATGGGTGGTTTCGTGGATGGTGGAGAAGGGTGAGGGAGGGGGTATCACATCCTGAGCCAGGGGAACCATGCATCCATCACCATCCGTTCAGTCTCCAAATGTGGCGTTCCTCACACTGCGGTGCAAGCCTGCTGTGGGCTCTGGCAAGTCCAAGGATCTTGGTTCCACCCCGAGCCCATTTCTGGATGGCAAAGGCTGCTACCCTCAGCGTCTCTCGAGACCCTGTGTGTCCTCTCAGCTCCCACCATGCACCCACAACAGGGGCACGTGAGGCCCCTTCAACAGTGAGGATCCAGGATCACAAGCCCCTCTGGAGCCCTTGCACCTAGCACCGTGTCCCCTGCTGTGCCATCTGCAAGAGAGCTTGACATGGGACCATGGGAAGGAGGCAACCAAGGAGGGTGCAGCGCCCTGGGCCCTGGCAGCCCAGCCCACGGCAGGCCTCCCAGGAGCATGGCTCCTGCTCACCTGGGAATCAAAATACTGGGTGAAAAGCCCATTGTACAGGAGATAAGGAGACCGTTCACCCATCTGGTGGGAGGGAGCTGCTAGCAGAGCGACGGGGCCTTTGCAAGAACATGCTAGTATTTCTAAACAGATCAAAAGCGAAAAGGGGAGACATGAACAGGTCTTTGGTCAGCGGTGCTACCTCTGCCGGAACATTCCGGTTCCCTCACCTCAGAGGGCAATGGGTGCGTCCGCAGAACCCAAACCCTCAAGGACAGACACGCTTGATTTAATTTCACAAAACCGGTGGGTGCTTCCTGTTCATTCTAACACAGAGAGACTCACTTCCAGATACACACGCATGTGCACACAAATGTCGGAACACACACTCGTGGGAGATTTTCAGTGTGTCCCGACAATCATCAGCAATGCTGGCTGCGAATGCGCACGGCCCGTGGCCCACAGCCAGTGACGACGCGCCTCCGAATGCAGAGGCCGCCACACTCCCCGAGCCAATCTTACCTGCTCGCCTTTGTCCCCCTTGCTTCCTTTCTGCCCCGGCTCCCCGATCTCTCCCTGGGGGAATAGGTGGGGGGGTTCCGTTAGACAACCTGACGCCCGCTTGAACCTTTCCTGTTCCCCAAAAGGAATATTTCCTGGAGTCTAAGAACAGTGCCCTTGCCAGGTGGCCCCATAACTTTCCTGCGAACAAATGTTTCCGTCTCTTAACTTGATTTCCTTTTTACTAGAAGGGCTAAAAGGGATGAGGGCTTGATCTGACACTCTACAGGCTTTTAGTCGACTTGCAAATATGGAAAAAGTCATATTGAAAATATTTACTCTGTTTTTCAAATTGGGCCGCTACCATGACAACATAATAATAGACAACTCAATTACTATGTTGCCAAAGAAGTGATTAAAACGCTCTCTGCTGTTTCTGCTGGGGCGAGTCAGTCTCCCGCCCCAAGATGTAAGACATCATCCATGCAGAGGTGACAAAGTCGGAGATGTCCCCAGAGAGGTGTCATAAATAGAAAGTTAGAGCAGAGCAGAATTTCACTGCCTGCATTAAATGAAGAATAAAATACAAGCTCCTGCAGTCATCGTTTTAGAATTATAAAGCACATTCTTAATGAACGGGAGCCTTGATAATTCAAGTGGAGACATTTAAAAATAGATATTGAGCAAAACCTCATTAAACTGGGCTCCGCAGTTTCAGAATTTGAAATGATCTTTGGGGATCGGGGAGCATTCTTCTCTGCTCTGGCTACTCACAGCAAATGTCGTGGGCAACCTCGAAATGACACAGGAGGAAGTGGCCTGTAGGTTCCCTCAAGCATGCCACGGACTGCACGGATTACCATTTATCTGTAGGCTGCTGTGAAATCACCCCCTAACACCAGACTGCAAGGGGGGTGCAGCATCACTGCCAGCTGAGCCGCTACACCCGCAGCACCCTATCCTTGAAAATCACCGCCCTCCCTCGCACCTGCCTGCCCACCCAGGCCCGGCCATGTGTCACTCTGGATTCTCCTTACCTTATCTCCGTCTTCTCCAGGGGGACCCACAGGGCCAGCTGGACCTGGGAGCCCCACAGGACCCTGGAGACCGTCTCGGCCAGCTGGGCCTTGTGGGCCTTTCTCGCCCTAGAGAATACACAAGATCTCATGTCAAATGTGGCTCCAACTGGGGCTCCAACTTGGGCACACCCCACCACCAGTTCATTACTCAAGAGAGGGACCTGTGGGTGGGAAGTGGGAGTTGGGGAGGGTGAGCAACCCCAGAGTCCTAATAGATTTCAGCCGGGTTCATGGAGGGCCGGCTCTGAGCCTGCCTCTGGACCGTGAACTTCTGGGGCATCACTGCAATTAATCCACAGTCATCCTAGGAAAGCCTGCTCTTTTACAGATGGGGAAACTGAGGCACCATTAGAGAGCAATAGAGACAGGACCCAAACCCAGCCAGCCACATCCCTGAGCCTTCATGTGGATCATCTAAGTTAGTGACTGGGAGCCAAGCCCAGTGACCAGGATGGCCTGAGCTCCAGCCTTCACCAACTTCCTGATGCTTTCTATCCTCTGCAGACTCTCCCTGCACACGCACACACGGACATGCATGCACACACAGGAAGACATGCATGCACACACACAAATACACCTGTGTGTGGACATGCATACATGCATGCGCACACACGTAAGTATGCACCATGTACACACAAGCACATACACGCACACACAAGGACATATGCACAGACACAGGAGCATGCACACACAGGTACACCCACAGGGCACACCTGCAGGCACACGCACACCCTACGTCTCCTGTCCTTCTAACTTGGACTCAGTTTCCTCCTAACTGCCTCCTTGGTGATCTGAAATGATCCTAAGTGCTTGCTTTGCTGAGTTTTACCAGCCACCACATCACTCTGTAAACAGCCTGCATTTTCTCATCCCAGACAGGAATCCCTTTCTCCCGAAAGACACACAGAAGGAGAGGGTGCCCATCGGGAAGGGGAACATGGCGGAGCAAATGTGCACGAATGTTCTGGTCTAAACGAGGCCGGGATTTAGCCACCCCCCACCATTCTGTCTCACCGTCTCCTCCCTCCACAACTCACGGCCTACTCTTCGGACTTAGCTCCTATTCATAGACATTTCTACCCTACTTAGGCCAGAAGATGCAAAGACCATGTGTGAGGCTTTTGTGGCAGCTTCCTGTCCTACATTCCCGTCGGTCGGGAGTTCTCAGAGACGTCCGACCTTTGCTTAGCCTTTCCTCCCTCTGGAGCTATTCTGGGAGGATGAAGAGCTTCTCCCTGCATAGAGCCACTCTTGCAAGGTTTCTGCTTCAATGTTTACTCTCAAAACAGTGAACCAAGCCACTCCCAACTGACTGTGTGTGCGTCCTATGCACTGACTGCCCCGCAGGCTTCCGTTTTCTGGCAGAGTCCAATTGGATCCACGTTCTGGGTCCCTCACTGGAAACCATCAGAAGTCACCAAAATTGCAAATAACACATTGAACAGATTCTCAATGGCACAGATGTTTCCATGTGGGTTCCAGGGTAGGTCCTGCTCAGGGAATGTAGGCTGTTCCTGCTACCTGTGAGCCACTGAGAGCAAGATATACAGGAAAATCGCGGCTTTCTGGCCGGGCACGGTGGCTCACACCTGTAATCCGAGCACTTTGGGAGGCTGAGGAAGGTGGATCACCTGAGGTCAGGAGTTCGAGACCAGCCTGGCCAACATGGTGAAACCCTGTCTGTACTAAAAATACAAAAATTAGCTGGGTGTGGTAGCGTGCACCTACAATCCCAGTTACTCGGGAGGCTAAGGCAGAAGAATCGCTTGAACCCAGGAGGTGGAGATTGCAGTGAGCCGAGGTTGTGCCAGTGCACTCCAGCCTGGGCAACAGAGTGAGACTCTGTCTCAAAGAAACAAAAAAGAAAAGAAAAGAAAATCACAGCTTTCTAACACATCAGCACCCACACCTAACTCGATCCCAGATGGCCTGTGCCGATACCTGCCGATTCCCGCAGAGAACTCAAGCTCACTCTGACCCTCTGTACTGGGAAGAAGTGGAGATGAAATTGGTCTCCACAGCTGATTGAACTCAGGGGGAAGGGAGATTGCAAAATTGTGTGGCAGAAGTCAAACTCCGGTCAGGGTGGGCCGCTTCTGAACGGTAAGTGGTGTTTTGTGGGTTATTCACAAAAGCGGGCTGGCAGGAAGCGTCTAGGCAAGAAGGCAGCTCAGTCATCTCCTTCACGGAGACCGAGATCAGGTCAGCCTCAAGACATGCTCCCCACTCCCGAGGCTTCGAAAAGCCTGCAAAATTCAGGGCTGGCCAGCAGGTGGGTTTTCCTGGACACAGAGGAAGACACCTTGTCTCCTGTCATCCCCCTACCCCGCCCCCTCTTTGCTGGACATCTGCTCTCCACGCCTGCCCTCCAGCCAACAAAGGGGACTCCCCAGTTCCAAATACCCTTCCTCATCAAGAGCCCAGCCATGGGTCCGGGCCAGTAGCAGGGAGCAGTTCGCACAGGGGGCAGCTATGGCCCGACCACACAGATGGCACCGAGGCTGGACAGAGACCAAGTCCACAGGGCACTGACTGTTTTCAGCCCCTCCCTCTGTCCATACATGTCGGGAACACCAGTGTGGACAGGCTGAGCCCCACCCAGCATCCTCCCCACAAGCCCCTCCAGCTCAGCTGATCGCAGAAACAACGTGGCTGGCGCTGGAACTCCTCCCGTGCACCTCAGACGGGTCACTGTGGGACACACACACACTCTCAGGCAGGTCACCGGGGGACACACACTCTGCCCTAGAGGAGGGCCGCAGACCTCACCAAGAAATACCCCTGGGGACATCACAGGGGGAGGGACGAGGCCAGACACGGAATGGCCCCAGCACCTCTGAGGGAAGGGCTCCCCCAATCCAAGGCAGTACTTACGGGAGCCCCTTTCTCTCCTGCCGGCCCTGGGGGGCCCTGGGGCCCCGGTCTCCCTGGAATTCCGATGGGCCCAGCAGCGCCAGCTGGGCCTCTCTCCCCTGGAGATCCCTGAGGTGGGGCAGGAAAACAGTTTGCTTCAAAGGCTCTCAGACTGCCTGGACACGACTTAGTAAAGCACCAGCTGATCACTCCACTTACCTGCTCACTCTACAGCCCACAGCGGCTCCCTATGGCCCTTTGCAAGCACAAACTACCTGGTCCAGTGTTTGGGGCTCTGTGTCCTCCTGTCACTCCAAGCTCCCAGGTGCCCCTCTCCCAGTGTCTGACAATGTGCCCTGTGGTGTGCTTGCCTTCAATGAACTCCCCCTTCTAGGAGCCTGGCACCCCCTCCCCTCGAGGGCCTACATGCCCATGGGGCACCCTCTCCCCTCCAGGGCCCCCATACCCATGAGACACCCCCTCCCCTCCAGGGTTCGCATGCCCCCGGGGCAGCCCCTCCCCTCGAGCACCCACATGCCCACGGGGCAACCCCTCCCCTCCAGGGCCCATATGCTCATGAGGCAAACCCTCTCCTCCAGGGCTCCCATGTCCACAGGGTACCCCCTCCCCTCCAGGGTTCACATGCCCCCGGGGCACCCTCTCCTCTTGAGCACCCACATGCCCACAGGGCACCCTCTCCCCTACACGGTTCACATGCCCATGGGGCACCCCCTTCCCTCCCCTTTCCCCTCTGCTTCTCCATGGTACGCAGTCTCCAGGGGTAGCGTTGCCTGGAAGCCGGCATATGGATGGGTGGGTGCCGGCCTCATCAAGGACCATCCTGCCCAGTGGGCCCCCACTGTGGGCAGCCTAGCTCTAGCAAGCATCTACAGAGTTCATGGAGACCTGTGTCTGTTTCTTCCCCTGCTGGCCCAGCCCAGACCCATGCTAGGCATGTGGGCTTTCTCCTCGCTCCTCCAGAGAGCATGCTCCACCGGCCACACAGGGTCCTTCCTCTTGCCCTCCAGCCTGCCCAGCGCTCTCCTTTCCTCGGTGTCCCCCTGGGACCCTTCATCATCCTGGCTGCCAGCTTGGGATATGCCGTCTGTACCTCCCCAAAGGCTATCTTCCCCCCTCCACATCCTCCCCAGGACCCTCAGGGGTCTGGGGCAGCTTCACGGCCTGGGCTCTCGGGGACTGCCCCTTCTACCTGGAGAGTAGGTTTCAGGAAAGAGGATGGGACAAAGGCTTTGACTCACCGCAGGGCCTGGTGGGCCGGGTGGCCCTTCATTGCCTTTCAGTCCGAGAGCGCCCTGCGAAGCCGGGAAAAGCTCAGTCAAGGGCACGTGGAGAGAGGCCTCCAAGGATGCACAAGGTCCCATTTTATGCCCCGCTTGGCCTCTCACTCACCACTGGACCAGGAAGCCCTCGGTCCCCAGGGAAGCCACGTAATCCTGGAGGGCCGTCTTTCCCAGGGAGGCCTGCGGGGCCTGGGTCACCCTGAAAACAGAGTCACAGATGAGCTTTCCTGGAGCCAGCGACGCAAACGTCTCACCAGCCCTGAAGCGAGGCCGAGGACTGGCGCCTTCTCATCAGCCACCCCTGGACTTGGGTTGGACTGGGCTTCTCCCGGCCACTTAGCTGTAAAAAGGATTTCAGCGTCTTGACTGGACTCAGCAGCCCACGTGTGGGAGCACGGCCCGAGCCCCCCTCCCCCCGCAGGAGGCCACGCTCATGTGGCGGGCTCTGCGCGCAGATCTGACTCTACCTCTGCTCCGTCCTCCCTAGGCCCCTAAGGGCTACGATGGGCCCACGTGGGAGCTGAGGCCACATCTACCTTTCCCATAGATTTGGGGCTCCTTGTAAGACTGTGCTCAGACAAAGAAATCCATGGTCAAAACAGCATTAAAAGCATCCTCCTAAATGGACTTATTACTTAAGGAACTTGCTTCAAGCCTAAAACCACATTTTCTGAAAAAAAGTCACCACTTAGCCCACACTGTCCCTGAGGTACAGCAAAGCTTTGATATCTTCCAGAACGTTCTCTGGGGTCCAATATGGAGCACAGCGGTGTTTTCACACGAGGTCAAATGCCCGTGGCCGCCCGTCCGAGCTCAGAGAGCTCTCTCTGTGTCTAGGATACACACACAGGTGGGCGTGTAGACGTGTATTTGTTCCTATATCTACGCACACACATGTGTGTGGGATTCTTTTCAGTATTTCTTCACCTGCTTCACTTAGCTCTTTTTCAGACTGACTCTCCTGTGGCCGCAGGCTGGAGAGCCTGCCTTTGCTGTGTCCCTCACTGAAGCGCTGAAAGGGAAGGGCTCTCTATTTTTGTGCTAATGCAGCAAGTTATGGCCACTGAACCTGGGCCCCCAGGAGAGGAGATACGAAAAGGGCGCAGTTGGAGCGGGCACCAAGAGGTGAAATAAAAGTGCGTTTGCCTTCCACTTTTATCATTTCTCAGCCTCTTGTGGTGAGGGGTTTTGAGAGGACCACTTTCTACTAAAGGTGCCATGGACACACGAAGTCCCAGAGCTTTTTTCTGGGAGCAGGGTTGGCAGCTGCGGGCAGGGCAGAGGGTGCAGGATGGGGTGAGTCCCGCACTCCCCCTACAAGCCCATCCTCGAGCAGGGCGGCACGACTCCAGGTGTGAATCCAGCAAAAGTGAGTAAAGCGTGCACGCGGGGTCTGGGGAGTGAACTGGCATGAGGAGCGTCTGTGTGAGGAATTACCCACTCATCAGAAAAGAGCAAGAAAAACACCAAGTCCCAAAATGACTGCTTAGGAAATGCCTGACCTGACACAGAAGGTTCCAGAAACTCACCTTCGTCCCTTCTTTTCCAGCAAGGCCCGGAAGCCCCTGTTCACCGGGGGGTCCAGGGGGCCCAGGGTGGCCACGCTCACCCATTGGGCCCGTTTCTCCCGTGGGACCCTAGGGGGAAAAATCAGTGTCAGCCACAAACGTTTCGAGTAACCCGCAAGGCAGCGAGCGTCTCTTCCTAAATCCAGGGGCAGCCCTGGCCACGGAGGCAAAGGCCTGCTGCACGCCCCCCCAAACCTCCACGTGCCTTTGCAAGCCTGCTCTTCCTGGCAAAAATCCAGAAGGTGGGTGTTGCTAAGCTGCTCACTGCCTGGTCCCTGCAGGGCCCCACATGGCCCTCTTCCCCGACCGGCGCCTTCAGGAGGCACAGCCAACCTTGCCTTCCTGAGACGTGCCCTGTGGAGGCCGATTCAGCCACAGGACAGGCCGAGGATGGGAGAAAAGCCACACCAGGGGCAAAGCCCACATGCCCTCCAGTTGCGTGGTTGCAGTGGGTCCACATCTTACTCACTGCTACGTGAGGTGTAAGCTTCCTAGGGTGCAAGGGGACCCCTCCCTGTTTTGCAGCTCTAAGCCAACAATCCCAGCTCTAAGCTGCTCCTGCCACTGATTTGCAGCTAGAAGCAAAGGCCTGTGGCACCAACAGGACCCAGTGGCAGGAGGACTTGGTTGCCTCGGACACCCACAGCAGGGATAGAGCCCAGCCCCTGAGCTGGCCCAGGTCTGGCCCGAGCCACCCTGTGAACCTTGGGTGGCCTTCCTTTCCCTGTGTACTGGATCCGTGTCAAGGGCAAACACATCTTTGCTTGCTCCCCCGTGGGGCGAGCCTCAAGCTGACCAACATTCAGGACCCAAGACACTCTCTCAGCAGCACGTGCGCCTCAGGAATCGTGGAAGGAATGGACGCCAGGGCCAGGACCCTCTTCCCTGAGGGCAAGTGACACTGGGTGACCCATGGAATCCAGGGATGCTGGAGCGTACCTGAGGGCCGACCACGCCTGGGGGGCCTGGAGGGCCAGTCTTGCCTTGGAAACCCTGTCAAGAGAGAATCACCACCCTGAGGGTGCTGCAGTGGCCCGCACCATCCCGCCCGGCACCATCCCACCCCACACCATCCCGCCTGGCACTATCCCACCCCACGCTGTTCTCAGCAGGACGCTTGCCCCCCACCGCCCTTCCCCCTACAGTGGATGTTCCAGACTTCGTGTGAGAGGCCCATGTCTCCTGTTTCATTTTTGCACCAGTTTCAGGAGGGTAATGAAGCCACACAAGCTCATCTCACTGGCTGCTCTCCCCCCGCCCCCATCTTCAGGCCGACAGAGTTCATCTTTATCATGTTGCCAAGTTCTCTCTTCTGAGTCGGCCTGCTCCCCTTTCTGGACTGGGGCTACTGCCAACTGTGTCTCGGCAGTGGCTCTGTGGCGACTGCCCTGCTTTGGTGTGGACGCCTCTGACGCACGGCAGGTGACTCTGCCCGGGTGCTCCTCGGCGTGTATTTAAAACAGGCAAGAGCGAGGGCCGGCTGCTTTCCTAACGCAGCAGCTTGGATGTGTTATTTTTAGCTTGATTCAGCGGGAGTATCTCACGCCCGCTCTGCATGCTCACGCGTAGGTGACGATCCTGGCTTGGTCGTGGGTGTCGGCATGCTTTCTGTACTCTCCTCAAAGGAGAAAAATGACCTCAAGGCAACATAAGCTTCATTTCCGGACACGTCTGCAGAGCATGGCAGGGGCAGGCGAGAAGCCGTCTGCAGGTGCCACGTGACATAGGTGGGGACAGGCACACCTGCTTGGAGGCCTGCAGGGAAACTGTAGGCTCTGCAAGAGGAGGTGGCTGGCTCTGAGGCCAAGCCAGGGCCGGAGGGTGAGTGGCCCGGGCCCGGGCTCACGGCCTCACTGTCCAGCAGCTGGCAAGATCTCACACTGGGCCCCGAGCCACGCGAACCCACAGCAGACTCAGCTTCTTCTTTTTTGAGACAGAGTTTCGCTCTTGTTGCCCAGGCTGAAGTGCAATGGTGCAATCTTGGCTCACTGGAACCTCCACCTCCTGGGTTCAAGCAATTCTCCTGCCTCAGCCTCCCCAGTGGGTGGGATTACAGGCATGTGTCACCACGCCCAGCTAATTTTTGCATTTTTAGTAGAGACACGGTTTCTCCATGTTGGCCAGGGTGGTCTCAAACTCCCGACCTCAGGTGATCTGTATACCTTGGCCTCCCGAAGGGCTGGGATTACAGGCGTGAGCCACTGCGCCCTGCCCAGATTCAGCTTCTTTGCAAACTCTAGGAGGGCTCTCTCCTTTAAACCCAGCTCAGTTGTATACAATGGGCTAGAATGATCGTTTCTAATGTAGGTTGTACTTACAGGGTCAGAAGGAAGGGGTAGTGGACAGGGTCAAGGGCCTGCCCTGATCAGTGGGCCCAGGGAGAAGAGTCTGAGAGCCCGAGGGGAGACGGGAGCCTGGTTAAGTTGTGCTGGCGTCGATGTTAACACCAAATACAAAAGGCCTCCCCCAGGGACCCTCGGCCACCTTGGCCTTCAAGGACAGAATATGACCTCAGCCCTTTGCTGAGAAGTAAGTTTCTGGCTCACATTTAGGAGAAATAATGGCCATTTGTGTTTCATTTTTTAAAAAAGAAGGAAGTCAGCAGTCCGGAGAAGCTCTTTCTGGAAGGTTTGCTTGGACTAGCCATGGAGGAGCTGCCATGTCCCAAGTGGGCCTCAGCGATGGAGCGCCCACCTGCATCCCTCCAGCGCCCTGTGTCCAGGGAGGCGGCCGGGGTGGCAGAAGGCAGCCGGAAGTACAACTTTCTGATTAGAGACAAGCAGCTCAGCTTCGTCCACAGTAAGTCAGAGGGAGAAAAGCACATCTAATGTAAAACTTTCTTTCTTGTCTCCTTGAAAAGGCATTCGAGAAAAACATGCAAAGCTCAGGAGAAATGTTTTAATTTTTCTCTATAAACAAAAGAGCAAAGCAATCTCCATTTATCAGGCAGCATGTGCCGTGCAGAACACCAGTGGAGGTGTAATTAAAAGAGGTTTCATCCCCATGAACCGAAAACAGAAAAAGAGGACTTTGGAAAAGCAGGCGTGGAGAACATCTCCAACAGGGCACTCACAGGCCCATCCCACATTCCACGAGGGGACCTGCTTTTGCTGGGAGAGTCCCGTAGAGACCTGGCTGCAGAGACCCCTGCAGTGACGCGGGCACCCCCCGACTCTCCTCGGTGGGAAATGTTGGCATCTCTGCGATTCATCCCTTAAGCTGAACGGAGCAGGGGAGCACGTGGAAAAGGAGCACAGAACGGTGACGAGGAAGTCACCCGACGCTGCATGTTCCCACGTATTCAAAGTCTGGAGCCCCAAGCTGGCAGGTGTGGGCCAGGTTACAGGCATGCCAGCACCCTCTCCTGAAACGCACCTTCAGGGGACTGGGCCAAATTCCAAAGGGCTGATGGGGCCAGGAAAAGGATCTCATTTCTGACAGGGGCTTTTTCTCCCTACTGAAAAAGCTGGCGTCTTCTATGGTCTAGCTGAAGCAGCCTGTAATCTGCATTTCTGAAGTCAAGGGCGAGGGGAACAGCGCATGACCGCAGAGACCACGTGGCCAGCGGAGGACGCAGGGGAGGCCGCTGCCACCTGACTGGCGCTTGTCTCCTTTACTATGAAAGATGACAATCAAAGGCATCCTCCAGACCCCGTGCACTGGAGCTGGAAGGGCCTGGGTAAGCACGGTGGGGTGAGTGCATGGCCCACAGTCACCTTCTTGACGTTCTGCCGCATCAAATAACTGAATGACACCAGAGTAACATGTAGACCCTTTCCCGGCACCTGCCCAGTTAAAAGACGTGTCTCTCAAGCTGGGTGGCACTCGCCATTATTCTAGAGGGAAAATCAGGTTGGATGCATGAGGCTTCCGTCCGCCCAGGATAATCTGTGTGTATCTTTAAATGTGGCCCCTCAACCAAAGTTTCCAAAACCACACCAAAGCCGGGCCCTGCCTTCTGCCCATAGAGGCCACAGGGTGCTGCCGGCCTGCATGACTGCCCTGCCCTGGCCCTGCCTTGCAGCCTGGCCCCAAGTCAGCAGAAGCCGGCCCGGCCCTTGGGGGCC
Organism: Pithecia hirsuta; assembly: GCA_963573645.1. Classification (NCBI taxonomy): domain Eukaryota; kingdom Metazoa; phylum Chordata; class Mammalia; order Primates; family Pitheciidae; genus Pithecia; species Pithecia hirsuta. The sequence continues at coordinate 70,172 of CAUYLZ010009647.1, forward strand.
TTTCTGAGGCCAATGTGTCTCTCCCAGGCCGGGAGGGTGTAGATGGCGCTGGGCAGTGAGGGCTGTGCCCATATGCAGGGTGGTCAGAGAGCCAGCCAGCCACGTCCCCCCGCACCCATGATACTCACAGTCTCGCCTCTCTGTCCAGGGTGCCCTGGGAGTCCATCCTTGCCCGGAGGGCCCTGAAGAAACAATCAGGGGAAAGAAGGTTCATTCACGTCTGAGAAGCACCCACCTTGGGGATCTGACGCCATGTGGGGCGACCCCGATTCCTTTCCATGACTCCTGCCCCCACACATCCTCTGAGAAGAGCAGTTGCCCGGCAGGCACTGGGACAGTGAGGACAAAACTCAGGCTGTCCTTGTTTAAGGCACCTGGCCGTCATCCCACAAAATCCTCACAACTGCCCTAAGGGACGTGCTGTTGTTGCCCTCATTGCCCAAAGGAGAAACTGAGGCAGAAGAGGCCAGTCAGTGTCCCGAGGTCCAGCCAGCAGGTGGCACAGGCGGTGCCAGGACCCGAGTCTGTGGGGTCGCACAGTCCAGCCCCTCCCCCAGCCCCGCCATGCCTGCTGGGTCATAATCCCACGGCTAGATGGTTGTCCAGACTGGAGGAGAGGCACTGCACGTGCTGTAAGGCGAACTGTGTCCCCCAAAAGGACATGTGGCAGCTCTGACCCCCAGAACCTATGCCTGTAACCTCACTTGGAAATGGCGTCTTTGCCCGTGTAACCTGATGGGGCCAGGAAAAGGATCCCATTTCTCACAAGAGCTTTTTCACCCCACTGAAAACGCTGGAGTCCTTTACTATCTAGACAAAGGAGCCTGTACTGTGCATTTCTAATGTCAAGGGCAAGGTCAAAGGGGGCCATGAGTGAAAAGCCCGTGGGACCAGCGGAGTGCCTGCCTGACCGCACTTCGCTGACCGACCCTGACCGCACTTTGCTGACCGACCCTGACTGATCCCATTTGGCTCCCTGACTTCCAGCCTCCAGGGCTATGAGACAAGCTCCGCATGCAGTTCTCAGCCACACCCAGCACCTGGTTAATTTATGATGGTGGCCCCAGGACACTGACACGGAACTCAGCGAGAAAATCAGGTGGGTCTAAAGGAGAGAGGGCCCCAGCATGCAGCTCTCTCCAGTGCCACAGGGCGGGCACCGGGACACAGTCACAGACTGCCCCAAGGCAGCCTTGGCCAGGGGTCTGCCCCCTCATCTGAATGGCCAGAGTTTCACCTCAGGCCTCCCTCCACCCACCAGCCACCGTGAGGAGCTCCGAGCAGCCCTTAGAAAAATGCAGGCGGTCTGTCAGGGGGACAGGCAGGGCTGGCCCAGCATTGAAGCCATTACTTACAGGGGGGCCCTTGGGTCCGGGAAACCCTGTCGGTCCTTGGGGTCCATTGGGTCCCTGGGAACAGAGAAAGGCCAGTTTGAGGACAAGTGTCTCTTTAGAACAGCTCCCACTGCTGGCAGCCACAGGTGTCATTTCTTCCCACCTCAACGCCTTTCCTCCATTATTCCAGCCCCTCCCTCACCCAACAGCAGTAACAAGGGACTCTTGGGGGCAGGATGGGGCCCAGGACCCACTTGCTGTCACCTTGGCCACTCCCAAACCCCAAGACCAGGGCAGGGGTGGAGGTCCCCGACCTGCAGAAGAGTTCACTCCCTGGGCGTGCTCCACCCTTGGGATCTTAGGAAAACCCTACCCTTCAGCAGGGTCCGAGGCGTGCCTCCAAGGCCCCAGCCCACCCCAGCACAGACTGCAGGGGGCCATCGAGGCAGGCTCTGCCTTCAGAGACATCTCCAAAGGCTCAAGCTGCTTACCCGTTCACCAGGAGGGCCAGCTGGGCCATCGCCTCCGGAGTTGCCCTTGAGAGGGAGGGAGAAAAAAGGAAAAGGTTATGATTGTTACTATTCAGATGAGAAGACTCTGACCCATGACATCATTGAAATTTGCGAGTCAAATACTGTCTGTGCGCACCCCTCAAGCGGGCCCTGACCCTCAATAAGGGGCAGAAGGCGTGGGTGCCGATTTGTGGCTCCCAAAGCCGGCCTGTCCCCTGCCACTGCACGTAGCTGACAGTGAGCCAGCGTCTACAGGGCTGAACGTTTCCAGAACAGTCTTCTGGGTGGGACGAAGGCTGTGCGCAGCCTCAAGCACCTCGGAGAGTCATGCAGAGGCAGAAGCAGTAACCCACTCTCGGGCCGCCCCCACCTGACAGCTGCCGCTCCAAGACCTCACAGGTGAGCTTCGTGTCAGCTCACGGGCACCTGAGACGTGCCCCAGAGCTTGTCCCGCAGTTTAGGGTAGCCGGCTGGGGCATTCCGGTCAGCGGAGGGATGGGCCAGCTGTGCCCCTCGGCCACTGGAAGACTCATCCCAGTGGGAATGCGCTCTGGAGTGGCGTCTTGGACAAGAAGGAGCAGCCCACCTGCGGGGTCTGTGTCCAGATTCTCCACCTGAGGAGTGGCTTCAACGCCCCTCAGTAGGAAGAATGTGCACGAGGCCAGCCGGGGCTTTCCCGTGCCAGAACGCACTTTCCATAGGTTCTGGCAGACGCCTCTGAGTGCTCAAACCTCTTTCAAAAAAGGAAATAAGGCCTCCCAACCAGGGCGGGTGGGTCTGCGGTGGGCCCGGCCCCCTGCTGCGTCTCTGGGGTCCCAGGGGTGTGGGGTAAGGCCCTGCCTCTGCTCTGCTGGGGCCTCACCCCATAAGCATCGTTGTCAGCCACTTAATTAAAACCGATCTAAGGGGTCCAGAGGCTGCTGGAGAGGACAAACTCCTTCTTAAATACACCTAAGAAAACATCCTGCTTTAAAAAAAAAAAAGTCACAGACACCCCCAGGTGCTCCATGTCTCCGTAGCCTTGCAACTTGGGTTCCTGCCGCCCACCACCCAGGAGACCAAAGACGTACCTTGGGGCCAGGCTTCCCAGTGATGCCCCGGGGGCCTCTTTCACCCCTCGGACCCTGGACAGATGGGAGAGAAGGAAGGTCAGCTCCAGTGCTGGCTCAAAGACACCGCCCTCCCCAGCCCCCGGCACACACTCCCTAAACCACACTCCCATTTCCCACACATGCCCACAAGCCTTTTAAAAGGACAGTTACCGTTGGGCCTCGCTGCCCCCGTGGTCCCGGCTTTCCAGGGGTCCCCTAGAATCAGAGACGGGGCTGGTCAGTCACTCTCTAAATGCCCAGCCCTGCGTAGGTGGCGGCCGTCTCCTAGGTTATTGAGAGACTGTGAATTCAGAGCAGGCTAGCAGGAACGTGGGCTCCCCAGCACCCACCTTATCCGTGTTTTAATAGGAGATTTATCAGGGCGAGAAGCTCACCACACACCCGACACACAGAGCTTTACGCTCCTGCACAAGTTCTGCTGAAATCCAATTTTCCTCCTGCAGTCTGATGGATGTTTATACTATTATCTGCTTTCTGTCCTCAAAGCACACTGCCACATCCCTCCTCCTCCTTCCTCCCTCCTTCCCCTCCTCCTCATCTCTCTCTCTCTTTCACTCTCTCTCAGCAGGGAAGGAAATCATTAGTGCAAGAAAAGAGAAGAAAGTCAACCCCTTTCATACATAATTTACTTTTGCTACAGTTAAGAATATTAGCCATTAAATTTTCAACAGGCTCTGCAGACACGCAAACTTGCAATTTAATATATAAATCATATATCCAAGAGTCATCGGCTTCTCCTCTAATAGAATTTATACTCTTTTTTCTATTGTTGTCTTGCATTTTCCAAACCACAGAAAACAAATGCAGTGCAAAGATCTCAGAGCTGGAAGATGTAGTCAGCCTACAGTGCATGGAAGCCATGGGCTGACCGTGCAGGGGCCCTACCGCCCTACCGCGTCCCAACTCAGCTTCCTGAACTGGACTTTGGTTTCTCATGCTCTGGATACCTCTAGGCCCACGGTAGATCTGTGTAGCTGGAGGCCACCTGATAAGCTTCCTCTCATCATCTTTCATTCATTGGCTGCCAGAATCAAAACTGCTTCCTAGAGTCTCCCATTTTGAAATGCATTTAATAAAACCATTTATGATGATGAGTTAATTATGTAGCTTTTTAACAATGCGCTCTGATTCCAGTTCTTCAATTACTATGGTGATATCCTTTGGCTTCAAATAAATATTTGCATATGAAAATTAATGAAACATCTGCTTTCTTCCAGTGATAGGCGTTTTACAGGCGAGGACGCCCACAGCCAACCTGGACACTCCAGCATTTAGATGCAGACAGCCCTGGCTGCCAGGTTTTCTCATTCCGATCCTCCCCTAGAATGAAAACCCTCCACCCAAAAATAGTCCCACTGTGACCCAGACCACAGATTTAATCCTGCAGCACAAATGACCACAGCCCAAGCTGACTGTGCCCGAGACAGGGGGCAAAATATCGACTCGGCCACAAATGCCATCTGGGGCTCCCAGCAGGCAACTTGCTCATCTGTTTTCTTTATAAACTAACACAAGCCAAAGAATTGTGAGTCCCTGTGACTGGAGCTGTGGAACAGAATGTCCCCATATCCCCCCAAGTCTCCCTAACCTTCTCCCTGGCAAATTGCTTGGGGGACCCTCTCTTCCTGCCCTTCAGAAGGCAGGGACACTCCCAGCAATGGTTGTGCCGGGAAGCTTGAAGGTGTGGGTACCGCTGGTGGGCAGGTGCATCTGAAGGGCTGGTCTTCCCTCCTCCCGGGAAGGGGCTCCTGGATCTCTCCTTGGCCCGAGGAGCAAACCAGCACCTTGCTCACATCCATTCCTCTTCCTTTGGCTTCAGCTGGGTTGACATAGCACTTATGTCCTGGGCATTTCCATGTTTGGCCCATAGTCAAGGTCCACAGAACCAACACTAGCTCCATAGGAGGTAGGAACAGGCAGACGGAGGGCACGCAGCCCTTAGATGGAAGTCAGGCACACACACACACACATGCACACACACACGAACACACGTGAACGCACATGAACACACACACGAACACATGCACGCAACATGAACACATGCATGTACACATGAACACCTGCACGCACACACAAACACACGAACACACGCATACACACGAACACACATGCGCACACACGAACATGCACGCACACACACGAACACACGAACACACATGCACTCACACATGCACACATGAACGCACGTGCACATACACATGAACACGTGCACACATGAACACACATGTACACATCCATGCACAACACACGCACACACACGCACACACATGCACACAAACATGCACACATACACATACATGATCATGCACACACACACATGAACATGCACACACATGCACACACGTGAACATATGCACGTATGCACATGCACACACATGAACACAATTCCCACATGCACACACGCGAACACATGAGCACACATACGAACACACATGCATGCACACATGCACACATGAACACGCACACACGAACACACACAAACATGCACATGCATGCAATGCACGCACACACATGAACACATGTATGCACACATGCATGCACACACACGAACACACATGAACACATGCACACACACGAACACAGGCATGCACATACGTGCACACAATGCATGTGCACACACATGCACACACATGAACCCATGCATGCACATACATGCACACAATGCATGTTCGCACACGATGCATGTTCACACACATATGCACGCACGTGCACATGTGCACACATATGCACACACACACACCTGCATGCATGCATGCATGCACTCAGGCCTGGCATCCTCGCACCTAAAACCATCAATCTGGCCAGAATATCCAAGATATTTTAAAAGACCTGTCTGGGTCGGGCACAGTGGCTCATGCTTGTAATCCCAGCACTTTGGGAAGCTGAGGCAGGGAGATCACCTGAGGTCAGCAGTTCAAAACTGGCCATAGTGAAACCTCTTCTTTACTAAAAATACAAAATTAGCCAGACGTGGTGGTGCACACCTGTAATCTCAGCTACTCAGGAGGCTGAGGCAGGAGTATCACTTGAACCTGGGAGGTAGAGGTTCAGTGAGCCGAGATCGCACCACTGGACTCCAGCCTGGGTGATAAAGCAAGAGAGACTCCATCTCAAAAAAATGAATAAAATAAAATAAATCAAAGACCTCTCTGGATGAGCACAGACCTCCCGCTGGCTTTTCCCTTCACACCCTTGGAATGGCCCCCTGCCCACTCCTGCCCCACACTGGGACCACAGCTGCTTCAGACCTCCAGTGCTATTCCCTCTGGCTAAAACCTTTAGTGGGTCCCAGTGCCTTGGGCTAAAGAGTTTCTCCCAAAGCAGCTGGCTGCCCAGCCGGGCTCTGCAGCCCGCAGCCCACTCCCACGTCTCCCTTGCGGGGCTCGGCCCTGCGCCAGCCTTCTGGCTCTGTACCTCCTGATCCCACAGCTCTGCCTGCTCCACATGATCCACTTCTGTGCCTCCTGCAGGCCTCCACAAAAATGTCACTGCTCCAGGAGGCCTCCCTGGACCTTCTGGGTCAGACTCTGGTGCCTATGACCTTTTCCTGACTCACCCTTGTCCTTCATCATCACAGCCACCACTCCTGAGTGCAACTCACTGGGTGGTGTCCCTCTCTGGAGGCCAGAGGGATGTCTGGTTTGACCACCTGAGTCCCCAGAGCCTAGCAGAGCACCCAGCACTTAGCAAAGACTTATGACGCATGTGCTGTTTAAGTGAATGGACTGCCCCCAAGACTACCAAATACAAAGCCCAAGGCAAAAGACGGGTAGCAAAGGGCAAAACCCGGGAGGCAGGATCCATTCACCAAGGCGCAGAAGACAAGCCAGTGCCCAGAGGCTTCTGGGTAACCTGAGTGAGGCTCCTGCAGTCAACAAAAGAGGATGGGTCCCTTTGCAAGGACAGCCTGGTCCCTAGCTTCGTGTGGACAACTGGGAAGCCCAACCTAGTAGATCAGACGCCACCCACACCCTCCGTCATTCCGTGAACAGGGCACAAAGTAACAACCCTATGCAGAAAACCAGGCAGTGCTGCAGGCGCCATTCTGCAGCGACGATGCCACTGAAGGCTCACGCAGGCAAAGGCTGCGCTCAGCGTCCTGAACGGGAAGCTCCAAAGGACCGTGATGGCAAAGATGAAGGAGGGCTGGGCTCCATCTCACAAGCATGAACCACCCCCACCACGGCTCAGGGGTAAGCAAACAGCCTCGCCCTTTCGGCCTGAGGTCTGTGTTGTGGGTTGTGCCATGAGCCAGGTGCAGCAGTGAATGAAATGTCCCCGGGCAGGGCCAGACACCAGAGGCTGCTGAAAGGCTGTGAGTGGCTCCCATGTGTGACCAGGGCGCATGGTGCCTGGCAGGTCTTGGCTTGAGTCGGGCTTTGCCTTGTGACTGGAGACCCTCAGTGCTGATGCCCTGGACAGCAGCTGAAGGGCCCAAGGGGCATCCGGAGCATCCACCCAAGCTCCTCGGCTCAGGGATGTGGAGGCCGAGACGCGTGAGGGGCAGAGCCCCAGTCAGGAGCATGGCAGTGACCAAGGGCTCCAAGCGCTCCACAAGGCAGCCGGTCCCACACAGACCTCCATGGAAAGGGCTTGTGGTCACATCCCATGACCAGCTGCGGAAGGTCACATCCTCTCCCAGACACTCTCACTGCAGTGCAGTGTGAAAGGTCCCCCAGCACTGCAGCGGCCCCCTGGGGTACCCCATATTCCCCACGCTTCTCAGAGTGGTATCTAAGAGTATTTCAGAGGACAGCGTATCCCCAAGGCACTAGCCAGGCCTTCTCCAGAGGAAGAATGACAGCTAGATAGAGGACAGATGGATGGATGGATGGAAGGGTGGGTGGATGAATGGATGGATGGATGGGTGAATGGATGGGTGGGTGGGTGGATGGATGGATGAGTGGGTGGGGGGATGGATGATGGATGGATGGATGGGTGAGAGGATCGATGGGTGGGTGGGTGGGTGCAAGGACAGAGAGAGAGAGAGGGATAGAGATGGAGATAATTGTCTCCTCAGGTCTTTGTTGTCAACTTACACTCAGAACAGTCTTCCTTTTCCTATTCTGTGAACCTGGCAGAGCACATCCATTTGCTTATAAGGTTTTGGCCAGAAGGGATGGGCCCAAGAGGGAGCTGCAACCCTGGAGCTCCATCTGGCCCGGGAGAGCAGGATGGGGCACAGGAGGATGGGCTGGGCGGGGCTTCAGGATTGCGGCTGGGGCTATGAGGAAGGTGTGAGCTCTGCCATCTTTTGAGAAGCGAGTGCCCCTGGACCTTCTCTGCAGACACTGTCCTGCATGTGCACCACAGACTGCCCTCTCTGTCCCCCCGATACGCCCATGGACAAGACCAGCTCGGAGTCCAAGGCCTGAGGACCACCTCACTCCTATAGTCCCGAGTGGCAATGCTGAGGTGCTGTGATGTCATTAACAAGCATCCAGGGCAGCTCCTGCAGGGAGGCCTGGGCTAGCAGGGGCTCCAGAAGGCTCAGGGAGAACACAGCTCCCCCAGCCCACGCGTGTGGAGGGTGAGAACAAAGGGGACTGGAACCACACTGCAACCTGGTGGGTGTTGACGGCAGCGGCAGCTTGCTAACCCTGTTCAGTTTAATGTTAATTTAAATGACTTTAAATTTGGACTATGGTAGGTAGCGGGACATTTTTAAAAGGAAAAAGCAATCTCCTTTTTCCTTTTCTTTAAAAATTAGCTTGGAGGAAAAGTCCACTTGGGCAGAACAGAAGAATACGATTTTCACGAATGACCTGACAGAGCCTCTGGACTGTGGTGCTCATTAGAAAGCTCCATTTTCTCAACACACTTCCCTCCTGCCTCTGCCCCTTCCTATCACAAACCTGCCCAGCCCAAAGTCTGTGGAGTGTCACCAGTGCTTGGAGCTAAAGGTCAACAGCTTAAGGCCAGCTGTTCAGGAGAGCAGTTTCAGCAGCAAAAGGGATGAGAAATAAACAGGCCACCGACTAGAAAACGAACCCACTACACCCCGAGGCAGCCGGACAAGCTGCCTGCCCAGGGGCCAGGCTGTCCTTACCCTGCCGCCCTTCTCTCCATTGGCACCAGGAAATCCAGGGAATCCAATAGAGCCCTGAAAGAGAGTTGAAAAGGAGGGGTAAGAGCTGGGACGGGAAGGAGTCATGCTGCACGGGTGGCCTGGGGGACAGCCTGCATGCCAGGGCACAGCCTCTGCCCCAGACTCTACCTGCCCACCCAGCCACCTACCTGTCTACCTACCTGCCCATGTATCCACCCACTCATCCATTTACCTGTCCACCCACCCACCCACCTACCCATCTACCTACCTGCCCACCTACCCACCTTTTCATCCATGTACCTGCCCACCTACCCACCCACTCATCCATCTGCCTGTCCACCTACCCAACCACCTACCCATCTACCTACGTGCCCACCTATTCACTCACTCATCCATCTACCTGTCCACCCACCCACCCACTCATCCATCTGCCTGTTCACCCACCCAACCACCTACCCATCTACCTACGTGCCCACCTATCCACCCATTCATCCATCTACCTGCCCATCTATCCACCCACCCATCCATCCACCTGTCTACCCACTGGCCCACCTATCTGTCTATCCATCTACCTGTCTACCTACCCACCCACCCACCTACCCATTCATCCATCTGCCTGTCTACCCACCCACCCACCCACCCATCCATCCACCTGTCTACCCACTGGCCCACCTATCTGTTTATCCATCTACCTGCCTACCTATCCACCCACCCATCCATCCACTTGCCTATCTACCTACCCACCCACCCTCCCATTCATCCAACTGTCTAACCCACCTGCCCACCCATCCATTCACCCTCCTATCCACCCACTGGCCCACCTATCTATCCACCTACCTGCCTATCTACCCACCCACCCATTAACTATTCATCCATTTGTCTAACTACACACCTACCCCCCATTCATCCACCTGTCTACTTACCTGCCCACCCAACCATTCATTCACTTCTCTGCCCAACCCACCCACCTGTCTATCCATCTACCTACCCTTTACCCGTCTACCTATCCACGCCCCTCTACTCACCCACCCACCTATCCCTCCATCCATCCTCTCTACTCAATAAACACTTCCTAAGCATTTCACAGGCTTCAGCTGTAGAGCTGAATTGGAGTTTTCGCCATGCACCTCCCCCGCGCGCCCGTGTCCATAGGATGGTGGCTGGTGTTTGGGAGAAAGGAACGCACACTGCTGAGCTGAACTGAGGTGAGACGTGAACATTGCTGTGACATTGTGTTTTCTGTGCCTCGTGCATGTTTCTTGGTGTCCCACGATCCCTCTAAATAAAGCACAGCAGCTTGCAGAGTTGGGAATGAATGCAAATTTATGCACTGACTGTAGCATCTACCAGCTCTTTAGTTCTAGGAGTCTGCAAGGTGCACACAGACCAGAGATGGATTTGGGGACTGTGACCTGGTGAATATCCAAACGCCCACTCTGTGCAGGAGCAGCACCACCATGAGGCTGCTTAGCTGCCGGCCGTGTGGGCGCTGGCCACCGTCTTTGGCAGGTCTCTATCTGTCTGGCTTCAAATCCTGTCCTGGAGGCAGGCTTGTATCCATGAAGAGCTCACACTTGTCCAAACCTTGTATTTCTCACAGGGGACTGAGCTCAGCCAAGCCACTCACACACCCACCTGCCAACCTAGGCAGGGGGCAGGACCCAGGAGACCTTAGTGCAGGTGACACAGAGGTCAGTTCAGAAACCAGGTCACTGTGCTGACGGCTACTTCTCGTCTCTGACCTGGACACAACTGCCACCCCCTTTGCAAAAAGTTGCCTGAACTTGATTTTGACCACCCATCTCTCCCAAACGTCTCCCCTTCTCTCCATCCCCAGAGGGATGTGTATTAAAGGAGACGAAAGTGCCCATCAGCCCCTCCGCCACATTGGGTTAAGATGCTGCAGTCAGCAGCTACGTCACACTCATGTGCGATGAGCCACCGTTAGATCCTAAATGAAATTCCTGTTTCACAGCAAGCTACCTCTCCTGCATATGGGGTGTGCATCTACACACACGGAGCAGGGGCCTGCGCACTCCACAGGAAGGATGGATAGAGCATTCCCTTGATGAGAATGGAAATACCTGGAGAAGCCCCAGCCCACCATGCCCGTCCTCCAGTTAACAAGACTGCACGTGTGAGACCAGAGAGGTGCTGAGGCTAAAGGAGGCGCCTCGGGCAGAGGCAGATGTGAGAAAGACGGCCGCTTCGCCTGTTAATTATGTCTCCGGTGCAGCCAGCTGGTTATTCTTTAAGGAAGAACCATGAATAATAAAATGTGAGGTTTGAAAAAAATAACATTTTCAATGATTTCCAAAGCCTGAAGGAGCTGTTTCACTTAAACCCGAACAGGATTTCAGATAAGAAAGGTTTCCTCCTTCTTTATACTCCATTATGAGCAAACAGCCTTCAAATCGCCAGCAAGGTGGCGTTGAGAGGTGACTGTCCCTCGGGTTCTGGGTATGGACAAGCTGGGGGACAAGGGTCACCAGCCACGCAACAGGTTCAGAAGACCCCAGGGGACTCCAGGAGGACCCCGGATGGACCCCAGGTGTCTGTGCCACCTGGGGCAGAGGACTCATCCCATCGTCCAAGAGCCTTCTTTCAACTCAGCAGATTAATGCAGAAGGCAGTGAACACCGTGGAGTCCGAGAGTGACAGCGTCACACACGCCCCCAAGGGGGGGACCGGGAATGGATGAACCTGTACAGGGTGGGGAGGGCTGGCAAGACATCCTTCCACCTGTGCCAGGACACCTAACGCCAGAATTACCTTCGGTCCTTGTCTTCCTGGGTACCCTGGTAACCCTGGGACGCCGAGTTTTCCCTGGGGGAGAAAGGGTGGCATTAATGGAGAGCATGGTATTGCTCCATCTGTTTTCTTGCAGCAGAGAGAAAGGCCATGAGTCCTGTCAGGGACCTGGAGGAGGGTGTGGTTTCCAGAGGCCGGGGCACACGTCATCACACAGATGCCCTGCCCGCCTGGGTGGGGAGGACTGCCAGCACCCATGGAGTCCAGAGGGCAGCTGATGGTCCCCTCACCAAGGGAGATGCGAAGGCCCCTGGAGGAGAGGTCGTGCCACTGGGGAACAAACACGGTTAGAGGCAAGTGCCCCAGGTCACAGGGTTCTTTATCTAGGGGCATCTCTGAGCCCTTTTGTATGAGTCCCAGCCACGTAGCAGGATGGGGCGGAAAGTCTGGGCCACTGCCTGCACCATTCCTGCCGGGGCCCAGGGTGGGAACAGGGTGGAGCCAGGGTGTGTGGCTGGCCTGGGAGCCTCCCACAGTGGGAAACCGCAGGCCTGAGGATGGCTGCGTGCCAGAGCCTGCTCCGAGGACCCCGGCCTTCCTTCCTCCTGGGTTGCCACAGCTTCAGGCCAGGGTGGGGACACCGTTATTACCCAGGTGTGGAGGCGGGAATGTGACAAGGCAGGGGTCCTGGAGTCTTGGGGCTCAGATGCAGGCTTTGTGGCCTCTGGGAGGAAGGAAGGAGCCCTCCAAGGCAATGGCGGAGGGCTGGGAAGGGCCGAACCCGGGACGAGGAAAGGGTCCTCATTCAGCAAACAGCTTCACAGGAGCCGCAGCGAGAGCCCCGGGTGGAGACAGGAGCCCGCTCAGGAATCACCTCCACCCCACGCCTAGGGCAACCACAGCCAACGGGAGTCCAAGGCCATGAGGGAGGGCCTGCCAGATCCCTCTGGGGAAAGAGGCGGAACGTCCCACATCACAAACCTTCTCCCCAGGGGGCCCCAGGGGACCGGGATCACCATTGGGACCTCCACGACCCTTCGGGCCTTCAGGGCCATCTTCTCCCCTGGGACCGGGTGGCCCGATCTCCCCCTGCAAGCCAGAAAAGAGCAGGTAAGAAGACTCCCTCACACACAGGATTCCCTCCACCGTTCTGAGCGAGGGGACGGGCCGTGGGCACGCTGTGGTCAGAGCTGCTCCCCCAGGCGGCCTCACTCAGGCCGCCGAGCTGCTCTTGGAGCCGCTGACAGAATGAGTGCGCTGCACAGCCGACTCCCAGGCTCCGCAAAGCTGCTCTCCCCGCACCGAGGTCGCCTGCCATTTATTTTCTCAAGGCTGCACACTCCTACTTCCCAATTACCTCCTCTAAATTGAGTGCCTCTTGGCTAAAATAACTTTGGTTAACAATAGTAGCTCTGAATTGCTACTTCTCCAAATAGACAGAGTGACTGGGAGTGCTGCTGCTTCTGAGACCCCAGGAGGTGGGAAATGGACACCAGCCCGGGATCCGCGGTCACCTGGGCATCATGGGCACACGGGAGGGCCATGGAAGGCATCCGCATCCTAGAAACAGACAGGCTTAAATTCCGCCTCGTCCAACTTCCCCAAGTTACAGACTCGGAGCTCGGGGCTCAGACAGGGAAGAGGGCTCTGGCACCTGCCCAGGCAATGGCAGTGCCATGACAAGAGTCTCCGATACCCTTCCTGGCACCCTTTGTCCAGCAGTGGACAGGTCCTTCCCTGATCATTTGTCTCCAGGAGCAGCAGTAAAGCAGTGGTGCAAGCCCACAACACAAATGTGTATTGTACAGACAGAGAAAAACTAACTTCCTAATTCTGAAGCTCTGATCTGTCGTCAGGTCGGGACTCTGTCCCTAAGAGAGTCCGTAAGAGGCATTTCTGTCGTTCGACAAGATAATCCTGCACACATGTACAGAGCGCTGAGAAGGGGCAGAGCGCCGGGCTGTGCTCTCTGAGCCTGGATTCGCGGTCCTGTTCCCTGAGCTCGGGACGGCTCCCAGCCCTGCATCCCACGCTCATCCCACGCTCATCCCACTGCAACACGAGCTTGACTCCCGGAGCCCTGGCACAGGAACGCGTGTCGTCTCTCCTGAAGCCACACCCTCGTAAAGTGCACGCCACGTGCGTGCACAGAGGCATCAGAAAGGAGGAGAAAGGGACTTTCACCATCAAACGGAGAGGTTGCTGGGTTGTGGGGACTCGGGAGCCTTCCACTGGGAAGGAAGTTCTAGAATGGGTGTGTTTGGCAGCGACTTAACTGGGACAACCTTGCGAAACAAATGCCCTCCTTCCTCCTCCTGCCTTCCCACAGAGGTGCAGATTGCCTCTGCCTTTTGCCTGCCGGGTTGGGATGAAGTGCGAAGTGTGTGTGGCTTTCTTGTTCTGGAAAGCCACCTGCGAGCCTGCACGGCAGGGGACGATCGCGGCAGCTGGGTGACAGCCCTGCTGCAGCCGACAGACGTCCGTCCCGGTGCGTGTGCAGCTGTCACCGCGGCTGTGCTCACCGGAGGGCCGAGGCGTCTCGGTTCCTTCTGCCTGGGCTTCCGCTCACTGAGAGGTTACTGGGGAAACCTCCAAGCGGCTTTTGGCCTGCCCCGGCTGCTCTAAGGGCTCTCTACCCTTCCTTCGTGCCCCTTGCGTCATTTTCTCTTTAATTACGGAAATGTGCAGCCCCTGGCTTTCCGTGGTTGCTGGCAAGCCCCAGCTGCTCCCAGCACTCACCAGCTTCCTCTGGACTGAGCTACATCATTCATTTAAAGACAAGCCAGGGTGCTGCGGCTTCTCCTGAGCCAAAATCACAGCCCACAGGACTGTGTGGGGGTCCCAGGGCCCCTGAAGAACTGTTTGGGGACCAGGATGCTCCCCAGGCTCACAGGGATCCTAGACCCATGTTGCATGCTGCCCTGCGAGCACTGGCCCTCTGGCCTGGGCAGCCGCTGCGCTCCCTGGGGAGGCTGGGTCCTATCCGCGGCCGCTTTCCTTTCTCTCCTAGGCACAGCTCATCGCTCTCCAGTCAGGTGAATCACTCTGCAGTCCACAGGAGCAGCCAGAAGCAAAAGCAGCCCCCACTGACCCCTTGTGTGGGACACTGGGCGGAGGAGCTGGCAACCACAGGCCATCTCGAGTCCCCAAGGGGCAAGCTGAGGAGGAGGTCAAGAGGAGCTGGAGAGAGTCAGGCCACCGTCCCCACCCCACCAGGAATCTCTGCCCAAAGTTTACCTCCATTCTGAGAAGCTGCCCGGTGGCTGCGGACATCCCCACCCGCTCCCACACGGCCAAGCCCACCCAGCCCGAATCCCAAACCTGAGACGCTCACCCGATCACCTTTGATGCCCATGTCTCCTTTAAACCCAGGAAAGCCGTCTTCACCCTGAACACGGGACAGGAGAAGGCCTTAGTCTAGACAGGAGGACCCACCTCCCTGCCGTTCCCTTCCCGGCTCCAACAACCACACTCAGTACCAGGTCCCCCACCCTTGGGGAGCAGCTCACGCCCTGACAGGGTGGGCTAAGGGCCCACCCCTCGAGAATGGCATTCCCGTGAGCTCTGCATTCCTGGCTGAAGCTTCAAACGTTCTGAAGCTGGAGAGAGCCTTGTCCCTGCTTCTCAGGTGGGCCCAGTCTGCATCTGAACGTTCTGCACAGCCAGGCCTCAGCAAGTCCAGGCCCCGAGCTCCAGGCATCGTTTCTCAGCGCATTTTGTGGCATCCCATCAGCACCAAAGCCAGTGACGGGTAATGGGGGTGACAACCAAGGGAGTGGCGCTGGATGAAACGCCCCTGCAGAGAATCCCTAACACCTGCTCTTGCCAGTATTGCAATCACAGGCAGTGCTTTCTGAAGGGTAGGGGTGTCGCCAGGGGCTGCGGGGGAAGTCAGCAGCCTGCACACCCCAGGGCTACTGGCGAATCTGGGACAGAAGTGAGGCTGCTGAAGGTCACCGCCCTGCTGCCCATTCGAGTCCCTGGTCTGAGCCTTCTCCATCCAGGAAAGCACAGGGAGAAAGCCCTGGGTCCTTCCGCACGGGGCACGGGCGGCCCCAGAGATAAGGCCCTTGGGTGCGCTTTTCTGCTCGTTATTCATGGGCTACGTCTTGATCCAAAAAGAGTGAAAGGACAGGATCTGGGGACTCAGCCAGTTCGTAAACATTCAAGGCCTGGCCGGGAGCACACACAAGGGAGGCAGCCTTCTGTGCAGTGAGAACCCAGCCCTCTCCGGCCAGCGCCAGCCCCCAGGGCCCCAGGCCTTTCTCCACACTGTGCACATGCTGCTGGAAGCTTGGCATCGGCCACAAATAATACAGACGTCTACGAAGATGGCCCCCCAACACTGCCCCGCTGTCCCCAGACCGTCTCGGCAGCCTGCATGGCCCTCGGGAACAGTGTGGTCGCCCTCCTGGCGAGAAGGTGTCCCCTGCACAACCCCATCAATATCATCTCAAGTAGCCCTGTCTCTGGCTAGGGACAAATGTGAGAAGACTCTGAAGCCACCTTCGAAAGGATGAAAGGTCCTCAGGCGAGGGAGCCTACCCGGGGACCCATGGGACGCAGCTCTGGGCTGAGGACTGTGTGTTCCATAAGGGAACGGACGTGTTCCGAAGCCCCAATGGGCTCCATTAGAAAGCAGCGCTCTTGGAGAGGCCAAACTGCTCAGGAGCTTTCCCGGATGTGGACTTCAGGTTCCGCTGAGCAGGTGCCCTCGGGAAGGAGCGGGGCCAGCACACGGGCTCAGGCCTCTTGGCTGGGCTTCCCACAAGGGCAGTCACTGAGAACAGAAACCAGGGACAGTCACGCTCAGCAAACGCCATGGAACAAGGACGTTCCTGCTGCCGAGTCATTTCGGATTCAGCTGTGGCCACGCGACGCGCCACCTCAGAAATGGCCCTAAGGCTGGCAGATTTCACAGGAAAGAATCCAAGCGACATTGTTGACAGGTGGCAAATAAGGAGTCTCGGATCATCCTAGCAACAGATGCCAGTGACCACACTCCAGCCCCACAGGCCCCTGTGGCCAGGGAGAGCCCAGGGTCTGCCCAGCAAAGGGGTCCAGCATGCCTCATGGAGAACAAGCACCCCGTCGCTACAAAGCATGGCAGGGCGGACCCGCAGCAGAGCGGGAGGCCACGGTGGGGAGGGCAGCACCCCACCCAGTGGTGAGGCCGCCCCTGAGGCCTAAATCTGTGTCACAACTGGGCCTTGGGTTTGGCTCTGAGCTTCCTTCCACCAAAGTGAGAAGAGACACGTGGCTGCCCAGGCAGCTCCGCGTGGCTCAGGCGCTCGCTGCTGCAGGCTGCACCCAACGTTCTGACTCTGGCAGACATGGATGGGGGTGTGGGTTAGCTTTGTCTTAGCCACAGTGACCCGCTTAGGCCTGACCTGCACTCGCTGACCATGGCCAATGGCACATTCTCGCCCTCCCCGCCTGGCTCTGCTGCCTGGTGCGGGTTTCCGCAGCTGTGGGGCTGCCCAGGGAGGAACATCTAACCACTGAATGGAGCCTCGTGTCAGCGGCCATGCACGGCTGCCCACCTGGGAGTGGGGAGGGGGCAGAGGTCCGCTGCCCTTGCAGGCACACAGGGGTCTGTGTGTCACCTCTGGGGCCAGGGCCTTCTCCCTGTGCAGAGGCACAAACCCCAGACCCACTCAGCCCCGCCAGGAATGTGCCCCAGGGGACCCGAGGGCCTGTCCTCCTCAAGGTATTGTTTTTCCATCTGCAAACACTTTCCAGAGTGCCATCCATTCCCCTCAGTACTCAGAGGCGACATCCACCTCAGCTGGCTTTGTGGGGGAAGCATCGTGGGAGGGGCCGCTGGCTGGAATTTGGCTCCAGACTAGGCAGGGGCCCACAGCGGCAGGGACAGACTCACCTTCTCGCCCTTTGTGCCCTTCAGACCACGGATGCCATCAGCCCCCTGTGTGGGTGGAAAAAGAAAAAGGAGTGAGAGGTCACAAACCTCAGCCTCTCTAGTGCTGTCGCAGGCACAGGTCTAAGCCCCAAGTGCAAAGACGGGCTGAGCTCCCGGAAGCTGATGGATGAGGCTGGCGCCCCACCCTCAACACACTCCCTCCCACATGTACCCCTGTGGCCTCGGGAGGCCCGGTGTGCCCATGGTTCCTGGGCTGACTCCACTGACTCCTGTTCTTTATGTAAAGACCCACACCCGTCCCTGGCCTTCCAGCCCAAGTTCTGGATCCGCCCTTCCAAGGGCCCACACCTCGAAGCCAACATACCCACCCCGATTCCCATTATCAAATCATCTTCTAGAAACGACCCCACCTTTCCGAGATTTGGGGAGGGCAGGAAGTGGGGTCTGAGTCAGATAGACTTGATGGGGTCCCAGCTCCCACTCCGTGGCCTCTGACAATGCCCCAAGACTCCTGTGTGCCTCGGTTTCCTCATTTGGGAAGAGGAGAGGATGGCCACCCTCACCCCGTTACCGCTGCTGGGAGGGAAACGCCTGCTAAGCCTTCAGAACAGCACCCAGCACACAGGAGGTTTCAATAGGCTATCTATTTCAATTCCATGTTATCATTAATAGATGATACTGTGATATTCCTGATTAATGACGATAATGCTTATTGAGGTTCTCGTCAGTTCAGGACACGCCACCCCAGCTCCCTGCTGACATTCTCACTGTGCCAAGCGCCTGGGCCGGTGGAGTGAAATCCGTGGGGCGCACTTAGGCAGCCACGTACTTGCTGTTAATGTCTTCGACTTCAGCCCTCCCAGCAGGCTGACTTTTAGCTACAGAGACTACCTCGGGCCACCTGCCCACGGGACAGGAAAGAGAGAAGCCACACTTCCCCCCAGGGTTCCAGGCTGAGGCTGAAGCCAGGGCCACGGGGCCCTGGAGGATGCAGGGGCTGCCAGCTGCCCTCTGGTGGCCAGAACTTCCCACAGACTTGGCAGTTCCAGCCTTTCTCCAGGTCCCCGAAAGGGAGGGGCTCTGGGAAGGGATGGAGACACAGAGGTGCTCCTTTCTGCAGAGCTGGCGCGTGGGCTGTGTGCCCTGGCCCTCCCGAGGAGCAGCAGACGTCACTGCAGAAGCACCTTCCGCTCCAGTGCCACCTTCTACTTCCAGCCATGCAGACAGAGCAGCGGCGTGGGTGCCTTGAACCACGATCACTGGACTTGGAGCATGGGGTCAAGCAAGAGCTCTGCCACTGCGCCTGCCCGCACCATTGCCCATGTCATGCCTGCTCCACACCTGGCCGCCACCACTAGGGGAGAGGCCTGGGACATCTCCCTCCACGCCCAGCACAGGGCTGCGGAAGCCGGGAGGGCAGGGTGGGCTTGGAGCAGCTCTGGCTCGCCTGGCCTGGCACTCGGCACACTAATGTGGGCCAGCACCGAGTGTGTCGGGGGGACAGGGCACAGCTCAGAAACAGCACTGGCCCGAGCAGGGAGGCCGACTCCAAACAAGCCTCCCCTACGCGAGTCTTTGCCCGAGCCTGAGATGGGACACGGACCTCAAGATGGGGAGGAAGCGCCAAACACGGCGTGTGCGTTCTGGCCGAGTCGAGCGGCCAGGAGGCTCAGGACAGCCTGCGGCAGGCCACTGCCCCCTGCCCCACTCGAGCACAGCATGCGCTTGGCAGCACTTGTGGGCCGGAGTGGCCCAGGAAGGTGAGAAGTGACTCAGCCGGGCCAGCTGCCGAGAGGCTAGTGGTTTCCAAGCACTTGGTGGTGTTTTTTTTCCCAGCAGACGCCTTCTTCTGAAGCAATCCTGCCTGGAAGCCCCCAGAGGAAAAGAGAACAGGTAGGGCCAAGCAGGCTGACACAGAGCTGGGTGCCCCAGAAAATCACCTGCCGTCTCACCATGGTGAGGCTTCGCCTCAGAGACGATGGCCCCAGAACGCCACAGAGAAGGACTTTTTAGGAGATGAACTACTTTCTTTTTTTAGGGCAGTTTTGAGTTCTCACCACACTTGCAAAACAGAATAGCAACTTTAGATTCCACTTACTTCCGCTGAAGCGCACAGGAAAACCGAACGTGTGGTTGAGAATACAATCAGGGCTGAGCCCGTCCAGGAGCATCTGACCCTAAATGCAAGGCGATGTCCAGCCGCCCCTCCCTGCTGTGAGTCCTGGGGGACCAGGTTTGTGTGGCTGGCGTTATTTTCCAGGAGCACTAAACTCCCTGGCAGCATCCAGGGGGCATCGGCACTTGCTCCCCTCTCTCTCTGGGCAGGCTGGGGGACGCTGCTGCTCCCACCCTGGCCATGCCCGGCTGAGAACGGACAGGTAGGACTACAGGCTCCTGAGACCCATCCCGGTCCTACAGTTCTACCCTTTTAGGATGCCCGTCAGAGGCATGGGACCAACTAGACAGAAGCAGGGCTTCCCAGGGTTTCTCAGCCACCTTGCTGCTGACTTGCGGCTGCTGTGGGCGTGGTGGGGCATGCAGCACCTTCCATTAGAGGGCGCTCCCCAAGCAGGCAGGAAGTGGCCCCCGCTGGGAGGGACTAGACTGGAGCATCTGTGACACGCCGGCCAGCAGCCCCGGGGAAGGAGCACTCAGGAGTTGTAGCACAGCTGGGCCAGATATGCACACAGCCAGAGAGGGTCAGGCTTTTGCCCAAGGCCTGGATATGAACTCATATTTGGGGTATCCTGGCAACCCCCTAGCAGCTGGGGGCTAAATGAGGGCTGGCTTTGACTCTCAATCTGCCAGTCATGCTTAAACAGGTGTCCCTTCAGAATGCAAGGCAGAGGAAGGTCCAGACACAGGCCTAAGGTCAGTTGAACTCAAAGGAATACAAAGGGAGCCTGCTGTGCCTGAATGTCTGTGTCCCCCAAAACTTACATGGAGAACCCTAATACCCAGGACAATGGAAGTAGGAGGCAGGGCCTTAGGGAGGTGACTGACTGGGTCACAGAGTGGGGCCCCTGTGATCAGGATTAGTGCCCTCACCAGAGGCCCTAGGGTGCTCATCCCCCCTCTTCTGCCGTGAGAGGGGACCATCAGGGGACCAGAAAGCAGTCCTCCCTAGACACTGAATCTGTGGGTGCTGAGACCTTGGACTTCCCAGCCTCCAGGACTGTGAGAAATAATTTCCTGTGGTTTACAAGCCACCCATTTAAGAACCTCTGTTATAGCAGCCCCAATGGACTAAGAACCATTTCCTGGGAAGAAGGTAGGGCTTTGGTGGAAAATAACGAGGCCCCCTCTCACCAAGGGCTATCCACCTCCAATGGTGGCAGCTTGGCCCACGCAATCCCACGCCCCGCCGCCATCGCCGCCACCCGGGCCAAACCCGTGAGGAGCCGGCACCACTCACATTTCCAAATGTACAGGAGTATGAGAAACTTTTTCCCTGATGAAAACTATTTTAAACCTCAGTTTTCCTTCCACCCTCTGCTTCCAAGTCTAACTGGATTGCTCATGTCATGAATGAATTTTAATCAGAGAGACAAGACAAGAGCATTCTCCATAAACATTTTAAAGCAAACACCTTTTTAGCTCACAGAAGCAGCGTTATGCAATTAGCCATGTATGGGAGCTGGCAGAGGCTTCTGCTATGCGACAGGAATTTGTAAAATAAACATGCTCTAGAACTCACTTAATCAGCATTTCTGCTCAATTATCACCCTTATAAAATTCGCTAGGCATTTTGCTGGTCGAAGCTGGCTTTAGGGAAAAACCAACCGTTGGGAGGCCTCTCTTCAGTAACTTGTGAACTTGGAATATCCTCCTTCCTGGGAAATGCCAGTCCGGGCCTCCCAGGGAAAAGGATGGGGCACTTGATTTGGAATCTGGTTTGATTTCTGACAGCAGCCTTGACTTTAGTGTACTTTGGGGCATGTCACTGGAAACTGATGTCTTGGGCTCTCAGAGCAGGTGAGGGGGTGACCGGCCAGAGCCAGGGGGCCTGATTCGGGGCAGGGGACCATTGCCAGTCGACCTCCATGCCCTAGGGTGGCCACACACACTTGGAAAGCACTCAGCCCTTGGACCCAGGGAGGTGAGGGCAGGGGAGCTGATCAGCTGTTTCCACAAATCCCTCAAGCTTCCCTAGTTGCCATATAAACACACATATTCCTTCGGATCCAGTTAAAAGCATCCTGAAGGAAAGAATCATCATGAGCCTTTATGATACCCTAAGTCCCCATCCTCAGAGGAAGAAGAGAGCTTGTCCACGTGCACCTCGGGGGATGGCTCTCTACACAGAAACGTGCCGTGTCCAGAGAGCAGCACAGCTCAAGATTGCATTGCCCAGCTCAGAGCAAGCACCGTTAGCTGGGATGTGACAGCAGGGACCTGTATCTGGGATATTGCTCTGGAGCTGTGTGCCCCACATAACAAGGTTGTCAGAGCCCTTCATGGCAGAAATACGATTGATTGTGAATAAATGGACATCTCCCTCGAAACTCCGCCTTGCGACGGCACTGGCCCGCCCAGGTGCCACCAGTGGAGACAGACTCTCATTCTCACTCAGAATGTGCAAATGGCTGGGAAGAAATGCTTGGGAGCTTCCCCAGGAAAGAGGCCAAGCTCTTTGCCTCTGCTGAGATCCACCGTCTGCAAGGGGAGTGGCAGAAGCCTGACAAATGGCAACAATAAAAGAGGCAAGAAGCGAAAGGACGTGTCCCGTCCCGACAGATCAGCGCGCCACCGGCTGCGTCACCGCAGACTGCAGAATGTCCCCTGATCCACGTCAGCCCTCCTGACTCCGGCTGGCCACACCCTTACCCGCTCAGGCCTGCTGCCCTGAGACCTAGTGTCCATGCCAGTGACCGGGAGGACTGGGCGACTCCAGTTTGCACTGCAGGGGCGTTTAACCACAGAGAATTCCCTAAAAACCAGCCATGCCAAGGCCTGCAGTCCCAACCGTGACCTCCAGGAAGGCCTGGAGCAGCGTGAGTCTCTCTCACCTTGACTCCTCGAGGACCTGGGTAGCCGATCGGACCCTGGGGGCCAGGTGGACCCTAAAACCAAAGGGGAAAAGACCATTAGCCCCATGCCAGTGTGGGGGTCCCTGGGGGAAGTCAGGAAACTCCAGAGTCCCGGGATATCCCCAACCTCCCAGGCCAGCACCTCCAGGCTCCGTGGGAGACATGCGCAGGTGCTCACAGCCTGCACTGAAGGTGGAGGTGTGGCTGTGTCTCATGCTGAACAGGGCACAGGTGAAGCACACGCTGGTCCCACCCCGGCAGTCAGGGAAGCAAGGGATGGGCTGAGGGAATGGTGGATGGCGAAAGGCCAGCTTTGGAGTTCTGCAAGGGGAGTTGCCCCTAGAGAAATGCATCCCCAGCCTAAGCCCTTTGGAATAAATCAAGAGAGCTTCCGGCCAGGAGAAGGGACAAGGGTGGTAGACAGGGAAGAGACATCCTCCAGTCACCAGGGGCCCTGCCGACGCTCATCCAGAGCTCACGGGGGTGGGCATCCCTCCCACCTGTCCCCAGCCCAAGACACCTGCGTGGCAAACAGCTCCCACCCCTCCCTCCCAGCCCTCATTCCACATGGCGTCATGGAGGCAGCTCAGCCCCAGGTGGGACGGGCTCGGTGGCCTCCTCCGCAAGGCTGCAGCTCTGAGGCTAGGGCCTGGTCTGCCTGGCTCCCTGGAACACAGAGGAACTCAGGAAGTTCAGGGAATAAGGGAATGCCTCTGGTTCCAGCCGAAAAGCCAGCTCTCGGAACAGTGGGCCCGTGCTCTGGGCTCCAAATGTCAGTGGCCGGTCAGCACCAGTTCCGGGAGCTGTGTGAGCTCCGGTGGCCCCGTCTCATGCTGAGTGGGACACAGAGGTGCTGCCTCCGCCTCTGATGACAAGAGGCTGTGCCCAGGAGGGGGTGCTGGCAAACCACCCACTGGAGGCAGTGGGGACCAGGCCTCCTATGGGGAACAGAAGCCGAGGGCCCAGAGGAGGGTCACCCCAGTGGCTACTGTGACTTTCAGGAGAGGGAGCAGGGCAGAAGCGGTGACTCTCAGACCCCTCTGGGTCTCAGAGGCAGCAAGCTGGAGAAGCGTCACTGCCCAGCAGGCCTGGGCCTAGAAATGGGAACTCCCTGCAAGGACTGATGCTAGCTCTGCTGTCCCGGAGGGTCAGGCCTGGCCTACCACAGCCTCGGCAGGGGCAGCTGGGATGGAGCCCCAGACCCCATCTTGCCTGCACAGGCCCTGCTTCAAGAGATACATGTAAGCCTGGCCCAATCTCAGACCCTGTGACACATGGGACCTCTGGAACCCTGGTGTAGGGGGCCTCAGTCCCCAACCCCAGCCCTGGGCTCCCGATGACCATGAGCTCAGTGTGCAGCTTCAGCACACAAGAAAAGTGGTCTTGGGTACACGAAGGTTGAGGCACACCAGAACAGCCACGGCAGGCCCGCTGGCTTCTCCTCCCGTCTGTGGGTTCTTCCCACAGAGACGCCTGCGGCCCCACAGCTTTGTCATGAATCACAGCGGAGAGAAGGTGGTGGTGGTGGATGTGCTGCACGGGACCCTCGCAGGCCCAGCGGGCCCCGCAGGAGGAACCATGAGCCAGTTACAGTGCCGGACATGGGCATCCGTGGAAAGGCCCCACCCCAGGCATCAGCATGACCTGGCAATGTCCCCGTTCATAACAGCATCTCCCCACAGCTCAAAAGTCACCCAGCTTGTGCAGAGTCAAGGCCAGAGCTGAACACCGTGCCACTGCCCCACGGCCCACACCTGACCAGGTCATGGGCAGCAACTGGAGAGTGGGGTGACAGGCACTGACCCAGACAGGGGTGCCTGTCCCCTTCTCAGGGAAAAGGCCTGTGTCCCCCCAGGCTGGGTCCCCTGCTGGAGACACCTGCAGAAGGGCTGAGTGTCCCCGGCTCCTTCTTTTCCAAGCTGGACGTCCCTGAGTAGAGGCTGAGCCCAGGGAGCCAGGACCTGCCCCAACTGGATGCTGAAGGGTAGGAGGGCATGGTGAGCACCCACCTGACCTCCTTTCTCTCCTGGAGGGCCTTCTTTGCCAGGGTGTCCCTGTCACAAAAGAAGAAGCCTTAATTAGTCAGCACCGCTCCAGAAAGCGGCCTCCCTGGCTTCCCCTCCCTGCGCAGCACCCGTGATCATGGAAGCCCCCCATTTCCCTCCCTCCCCAGGAAAACTGAGAGCACTAAAGGTCGAAGGCAGCTGGATAGGCAGCCAAGCACAGCCTGGCCTCCCCGTGCTGCCAGGCCTCGAGCTGGGAACTTAGCCCCGATCCTCAGCTGCTTCATCTGCAAAATGGGAACAATAAGCCCGGCCCCAGCCACAGTCAGAGCCGCTGTGGCGGGGTGGGTCGTGTGCAGCAACCCCCAAGCACACAGGTGACCTGCACGGTGGCTCCTGACCCAGCCAGAGCCAGCCCCGCCCCCCAGTGCAGCTCCACAGACCAGCGATGCATGCATGGGGACAGGGCCAACGAGGGCCTCTTCCCCAAGTCACCTGGCAAGCTAAACCTGCACAATGATGAGCTGGGGCTGGGTTCCAGGCATCCCTGCGTCCTGGACTAGCAATGGCTGTGCTGTCTGCAAACTCAGAATCTCTGATTGTCGGGGAGCAAAAAGCAAAGCAAGTTTGGTGCGGGGTGGAGGGCTAAGGCGTGTCACCTGACTGAGGGGTCCCAGCACATCCCTGAGTCTTCAAACAGGTGGCTCATTCGAGACCTGGCCTCAGGGATGGAGGGGGGCTGAGCGAAGGTGAGGACCTATCCCCCCTGTGACAGTTGCCCAGCCGAGGCCCTAGGAAGATTGGTGTCCCCTGCCTGCCTGGACCTATACTAATTCCATTCCTAGGCATGCAGGTTTCTCTGACTTTCCAACACAGGTGGGTCATCCGGTTTAATGGCTGTGAGCTCAGGGTTGGTGAGCCAGACGTCCAGGATAAAAGCAGAAAGATCATCTGTCCATGTTCACCGTGCGGAAACGCAGTTGCACCAATGAGGATTCCAGGAAAGAGGCCGAGCGGGGTGGTGAGGAGGCTGGCAGGGCGGGGTCTGGTCCTACTCCTGGATACGCTCAACCTGCTGTGTGAGCTTGGGCAGGTCACTTGCCCTCTCTGGGTCCCCGATTCCCCAGATGTAACACGGGAGGGAGGGTGGCGAGATGCTCTCCCACCTTGAGTGGCCTAATGCTGATCTGAGACTCTTTCTAGACACAGTAGGGTTCAGAAGACCCAAGTCTCATCACTTCAATTAAATTGTGTGTGGTTTTTCCATTTTGATGAGCTGTCCAGTTGGATTTGCAGACAGCCTGTCCTAGCAGCACGTTTGTGGGAGGGTGCAAATTTCCCCTGGGGGGAGGCTTTGAGGAAGTTCAGGCATCTGCAGGACTATACCCGCTGCTCCAGCCTGGAGGGGCCACGCTTGGCCACCACGGGCCTTCCTGAAACAAGGCTCACGGTGCCAGCACCTCGCCGTGGCTGGGCTGGACCCGAACAGAGCCAACAACAGGGTGTCCTGCTCCAGGGTGGCCAGAAGGGGATCTTCCTGGGCCTTTAGTACAGTTTCTGTCTACCACAGACACCTTTCTGTGAAGGACCGGCTGGGCGGATCTGCAGGGGACAAAGAGCCCGGCTCTCGACTGGCCAGCCCCAGCCCCGGCTACTCGAGGAAGCCCCTAGGCCTCTCCACATGGTGGTTTCCTCAGCTGCAGGCTGGAGATAGCAGCACACCTGCACACAGCACTGGCGCAGAGACGCACAGAGCGTTAGCAATGTGCTCCGGGCTGTGCCTGCGCAGGGAGCACCAAGCAGAGGTAGCCGCCAACATCATGGTGGCTTCCATTCACATCCAGGCCAAAGTCCTTTAGGTACAGTTTCAGCTGCAGTTGTAGAATGAGAGTGAGCAGGTGGGGGAAGCACAGAGCTCCCTCATTAAAAATGTTTGGCTGGGCGCAGTCATCACGCCTGTAATCCCAGCACTTCGGGAGGCCGAGGCGGGTGGATCACAAGGTCAGAAATTCTAGACCAGACTGGCCAAGGTGGTGATAACTCGTCTCTACTAAAAATACAAAAAGTTGCTGGGCGTGGTGGTGCGTGCCTGTAGTCCCAGTTGCTAGGGAGGCTGAGGCAGGAGAATCGCTTGAACCCAGGAGGCAGGGGATGCAGTGAGCCGAGATCGAGCCACTGCACTCTAGCCTGGGTGACAGAGCAAGACTCTGTCTCAAAAATAAATAAATAAAAACGTTTGAATAGGAAAAGGCAGAGAGGAAATATAACAAGATAACCCTGATTGCTTTCCCTGCAAAGCCAGGCAGGGCCACGTTCCCCCTTCTTTCTACTTGTGTGCATTTCCCAATATTCTATCATGAGCATTGTTTCTGTAATGGGAAAATAATAAAGCTTACATTATTTGCATTTGATATTTTCCGATTAAAAAAGTAATGTATGTTCATTGTAGACACTTAGGCAAGGGGAAGAGGAATTAAAATCCTTCATCACCTCCCGGCTCGGGGTGGCTGTGGCTAATTGTAACATAGAGTCCCCTCTATTTTCTCTGCGTATATGCATGCACAGTGGCATGGCAGATCTATCTTTAATCTAATATTACATGGTGAGCATTTTCTCATGTCACTGAGTATTTGTTTAAATTCAATTCTTACTGGCTCTGTAATATTCCACCGAGCCATAATTCACTTCCCCATTTCCCCAGCGTGTGCTCTCAGGAATTATTCAACAACATTTTTCAGGGCACTGAGTCTGCTCTGAAGCATCTCACACTTCTTGATGGATTTCGAGGTAATCCTCCTTTCTTTGAAATCAAAATCAAAACAAGAAAAAAAGCAACCTCTCTCTGTAAGGCTTAACCTCAATGTGCTGCCTTTGTAAAGGAGAATTTTTAAAAATCGTTTCTTTCCTCCAGATTCGCAGGAGATGGCTGTGTCTGTCTTCGGGCCTACCCGTGGCTTTCCTTCTGTTTGAAGCACCTTCACATGAATGGGTCCGCCTACACTCACATTTTAAAGTTTAAATTTGGGCTGGGGAAGGGACATCTGACATCTTAAAGGCCCTTCCTTCCCCGCAGAATACAAAAGGAAACTGCAGGCTTTTTAGGGACCCCAATTCTATGGAGGTTTCAACACAGGGAGGGGGATTCCAGGGAGAACAAGCTAGGTCAGCCGAGGGCCAAGAGAAAGATCTTGTCAGGAAAGTGGGATGCGGCCCATGTCACACCCAGCCCCCTTCCTCCCTGCAGGCTCTGGGCCCGGCCTCTCTTCCCATGGACTGCGGCCCAAACCACTGACCCCACAGCCAGCAGCACGGGGACAGAGAAACTGGGAGGACACACGTCCACCTGCTGTCAGTGGCTAAATCAGGAGATGAGATCGCGGGCGGCTTTCATTTTACTATAAATTTATTTATTTCCCCAATCTTCTATAACAAGACGTGCTGTTCTGATCATTAGAGAGGGCAATGAAAAATAAATATAAATTAAGGGACACAAATAACACACTGAAAAAGATGAACCACATGGTACATGAACTTCCACGTGGCCAGGTGACCTCGGGGCCCCACAGCTGCCCTCATGGGGATGAGAAAGGTCCGCTCTGCTCGTTCTGACCAACAAAGGCAGTTTGTGATGTGTGAGTCACTGGACCCACTGCCCCGCCCGAGGGATGCTGCGTGGTGAGCAGCCACCCATAATTGCCCACATATTTAATTTCCTTGTTTAGTTTTTAACAGTGTTATTAAAACCATAAAGCCCGCTGTGTCTTCAATAATTAATTCCGCTAATCCTGTTTCTGAAATAGGCTCTCGTATAGCATCAACTAAATAATCAAAACCAAACACAGCAGGTGTTTACGGAGAGGGTGTTGGGTGCACATAAATTCACACTCATGTACACGCACGTGTGCCCACACTCACGCACACATTCTGAGTGTGCTCCCCTCCTCACACCGCCCCCTCCACACAGCTTCGACACAGATTGGACTTGTCACCAACTTGCTATTTCCAGGCAGGATCTAATTTGGCTCCACAGCTGTGCGCGCACACATTGCAGACGCGTTTGCTCACCACCTCCCTTCTCGGTGCGTGAACACTAAAAATACACACCACGTACCCTGCCTCTTCGCTTCCAACCCCAGGGACGCAAGCGAAGGCCCGGAGCCCGGCCCAGCCCTCCTCAGGGTTCAGAACGCAGGCCTGAATTCCGGTGATGAAACAGCACACCCTAATAAACAGCTAACATTCCCACTCATGCAATCACTGCTCTTTGATTAAAGCACAGCATGCAAAGCGTGTCCAAAACCCAAGAATGACCAAGCAGCCAAGCTGGAGACCAAACGGGTCTTCACCAGCAAAGCCAGGTTGAGTCAACACTGTCCAACGACGCCAAGGAGCCCACAGCCCCTATCCCCAGGGGTGGAGGTGGGAGAACGTGGAGGGG
Source organism: Pithecia hirsuta (assembly GCA_963573645.1). Lineage (NCBI taxonomy): Eukaryota > Metazoa > Chordata > Mammalia > Primates > Pitheciidae > Pithecia > Pithecia hirsuta. Next base: position 99,282 of record CAUYLZ010009647.1, read on the forward strand.
TGAGGTGAGCAGGGCTACTTACCGGGGGTCCGTCAGCACCGGGCATTCCTGGGAGGCCTGGTTTACCCAAGGGACCCTAGAACAAAGAAAAGACTCCATGAGGAGATGCCCTTGGGGTCTGTCCCCGCCCTAGGCTCCCCATAGGCTCCCCCTAGCTGTCTGTAGGCCCCCAGGGTTACTTTTCAACATTCCTGCGCGCACAAAACTTGCTGAGAAGTGCGGTCAGAGGCCCCGCCCCAGGCTGTGAGGCGTACAGCCACGGTAGGCCATGGGGAGGCGGCTCCACCCCACTGTTCTCAGCACCTCTGGGGTTTGCTGTGGGCACAGAATCAGCGGAGCAAGCAGCCCCTTCTTCTCCACATCCACCTGCTGCACGGGCTCCCGGAGCATCGCCCGGCCTCCTCTAAGCTCACAGTGCTCTGCCTTCTTCTGGTGCTCCCACTGCCAAGTCCTCCCAGGTCTGTTCACACAAATGCCCCAGGGCTGGGCAGCGTGGCCCACAGTGTGGGGCCCACAGCCTCAGCATCCCATACACAGCAGCAGTTGGGAGGTTCCAGGCTCAGCAGCAGCCCAGCCCTGTGTGTTCCTCAGGGCCCCCGGGGATTCTCTGCACTGGGAACCACCCCCTTGGAGGTGTTTTTGCTGGTCCCACCAAGGCGCTCTGAGCGACCTGAACTGTCCTGCGCCGGGTCGGGCCACAGGCTCTGGCATGGCAAATGCCTCCAGCTCTCAGTCCGGGCCTAGGACACAGTGGGCTTTGGAGATAGTCGGCTGGCCAAATTTAGCAAAACTAAACGAAACCAAACTAAAATAACAATGAAACAAGATGCCCGGTTAAGTCTGAATTCCAGAAACACAATAGTTCAAATGTAACTGCATGGCCCGTATTTCTGTTCCTTGCTAAATCCAGCAACCCCTCTGAACACTAGAGAATGAATGAATGAATGTATGACCCAAGGAGACACGGATCCAAGATCCTCCTCATGCTTTGGCCCAGTTCTTGGAGCTCTGAACTTTGCTGTCTCTGGGGAGCACCAAGACACACATGGAGAGCTGGCGGACGGCAGGGGATCCTCCCGGGGTGGGGCCAGGGAATGCACCTGCAGGCGGGCGGTGGCCCACAACACAACCCGGGCCCACCTACCTTTTCTCCTGGAGGACCGATAGCACCCTGGGGACCTGGAAGACCCTGGGAGGGAGAAAGAGCCAGAAAGGGAAGGTGACTGCGGTGACCGACTCAGAACCCTTCCCCGCCATCTGTCCACCTTCTCATTGATGTCTCCCGACCCAGGTCCTAGAGTCCCTCCAGACAAGGGGAGGGGCTGCAACTTGGAGGGGGCAGAGCTCCCCGCTCCCTTCCAGGGCTCAGGGCTGGAGACGTGTGCCTCCCACGGCAGATGCCCATGAGCTGCCTCTCTCAGGCTCACTTACCTGGGCGCCTGGATTACCCTGCTGTCCTGGCGGGCCAGGCTCTCCCTGGGGACCCTGTAGGCGATAAGAGCAAAGGCACTGAAGGGGGCTCTGGGAACTGTACCTCCTTCCCTGGGTGTCACGTGCCCCTCACTGGCCTCCCACCCTTTCAAACTGTTCCCCACTGCTGACGCCAGCGGGGCGGGAAAGGCGACCGGGTCCCACCAGAGAGAGCAGCACCAGGACGGGGCACCTCTGAGGTGGTGGAGGTTGACTCTGGCGGAGTGAGCTCTGACTCGTTTACGCAAAGACACTCAGACATCCGTCCAGGAAGGAACTCATGAGAGGAACTGACCAGAAAGGTTTTATTGGGCAGAAAACTCCCAAGTCAGCCTATCATGCTAAAGTCTCCCGGAGCTACTCGTCAATGGAGGGTGGGCACCACAGTCGAGGGCCTGCAGCCTCCCTCACATTCCCAGCTGCTGCGGGCAGCGATGGGCCCCCCCAACCAAGCAAGGAGTGTGCCAGGGAGAAGCCCCTGAAGCCAGGCCGTGGGACCCCAGGACTCACCACGTTCCCTTTCGGGCCCGGCTGGCCATCCATACCCGTTACACCCTGCGTGCGATTGTAAGAAAAACGTGTAACTGAAGGTGAAAAAACTCACAGTGCTCAAAAGGAAAATCCCACTCAGCTCAGACTCCCGTCCCACAGCGAATCAGAGGACGGCACAGTCTCTGGGGAAGGAGAAAGACCTGACTCCAAATCCCTTCCCCAGCGGGTCCACGGATCAGCCCCAGTAGCCCTCAGCAGGGTTAACTGAGCTGCCAGCCCAGCATCCCACGGGGCGGGCCTTGGGTTCTAGAAAACCAGGCCATGGGGCTGGGAGGGCTGAATGGGGCCGGCCTGGCCCTGGGGAAGCTGCCCATTGGGATACAGCCCTACTGGAAGGAAGGGCTTCAGCCTCCTTCTAGAATGTTCACAGAAGGTGCGGGAAGTTCCTTCTAGCAGGGAAGAAACGTGATGTCCTGGGTATCTGCACATAGCTGAAATAGCATATGCTGTGTGCCAGAAGGAAGTGCAGCCAGGGTGAAGCAGAGGCAGGAGGCCGGCAGCCTCGGGCCTCCACCTGCAAGGCCACGTCTGCGTCCTGCTCACGCCTCAGATGGGCAGCAGGCAGGTGTCGGGGGGCCAGCGAAGACTTGCTGCCCTGTGGCCAAGTGGCCACCAACCGGGAGGCGGGGTCTCAAGGGCCGAGATGGGGACAGACACGTAGAGCAATGATGGGACTTACGGGAGGTCCGGGAGGGCCTGGGGGCCCCTTCGGCCCAAGCAGACCACGTGGCCCCTGTAAGGAAATGGAAAATAGGGCTTAAACTTGGCCAGAAATCCCAGCCCTCCTCTCTGCCCCCCACACCCGCTTGGCCCTGACTCAACCCAGAGCCCTGGCTGGGGACTCAGGCCTCCTGGCCTCCCAGGAGCGAGACCCAGACTCCCTCCTACAGACTTATGGGCTCCCCCGGCAGCCCCCTGGGCCCGGCTTCTTCATCGTCACCCGCTGTGCCACCTCCCTCCACCCCACCCCAGTAATGGAAACCAGGAGCAGGTGTCTGGAATCAGTGGGGACTCAGAGAGGATACCACCAGGCACCTCACAGAAAGGGGGGCTTTCAAGTTGGCCAGCTCCTCTGACACTTGCTGGGGCAGGCGAGCACAGATGCCCCCCAGGCCAGGAGAATTGCCATGCAATTACATTCCACTGCACGGAGCTCTCCTGCCCCAGCCTTATTACCGGCTCCCTCTCGAATTCCCCTCCGCAGTGACAGGCAACTGTTTTTATGATACCACAGAGTCCAAGGGTGCAGGCAGGAGAGTGTCAGGCAAAACCAGGTCCCTAGCAGGAACCCCACAACTGAATGCATGGAAGGAAGCATGGGGAACAGACCTTTTCCAGGACGGCCACTCTGGCCAAAAACTGGCATGCCCTCCCAGGCAGCAAGGCCACATGAATAACAGACCCCTCTTACCACAGGGAGGGGTGAGATTAGAGGAACCCTGTCTGCACGGGGCACTCACGTTCCCCCCTCCCATGGGGAGTTACGGAGCCTTCACCCCAGGGGCGTGGACTTCAAGTGCCCTTAATTTTGACAGAACCTTTTCAGATTCTGCAGAAGAGAAATCCCTCCCCCGCTCATTGCCTCTTAAATGTTTTCTTCATTATTTTAATACCTACTTATAGTAACGTTTCTTAGAAGCTAATAGCCCAGAAGGTATTGCTTGAGCGTGTGTTAAGGAGAGAGTGCAGTTGATGAATTCTCCTTAGAGGCTAATCAGACATCTGGGGTATAATTTAGTCCCAAATGAGTCTGCAGGCGCCGACCCCTGCCTCCTCTATGCAGCGCCTGCTATATTTCCCATCAATTAACACCACCCAATGCACACATCCGCACTGACTTGGCTGCAAGAAAAGAGACACTCTAAAGCAACAGTAAATGAATAGTAATTAATGTCCTATCAGTCAGGAAATTTGCTCTGGGCCTAAATATATGTCCACTTAGGAAAGAGCTTTCCCATGCCCAGGGCTGGGGTAGGCTGCTGGAAAATCTGCCTCCGGAAGGGCGGCCATTGAAACTGGCCCAAGCTCAGGCTGATTCAGGCATGTGACCCCCCGTGATGCCCCTGGATGCCACCATGCTGCCCTGGGACCCCTCACAATGCACTCAGAGCCCCCACAATGCCCTTGAGCCCACACAATAATCCCAGACTTCCCATGCTTCTCCCTTGAACCCCTACAATGCCCTCAGAGCCCCCATGATGCCCTGAACCCATGTTGCCCCTAGACCCTCCAGAAGCCCTCAAAGCCCCCCAATGCCCTCAGACTCCCCACAATGCCCTTGTACCCACCTATGCTGACACTAGACCCTCCCAATGATGCCCCTGGACTCCACCATGTTGCCCCCGGACCCCCACAATGCCCTCAGACCCCCCATGCTGACCCCAGACCCCACCATGATGCCCTCAGATGCCCCATGCTGACCCCAGACCCCACCATAATGCCCTCAGACCCCCCACAATGCCCTCAGACTCCCTATGCTGACCCTGGACTCCACCGTGATGACCTGACCCTCCCGAATGCCCATGGACTCCACATGCTGCCCCCTGACTCCCCACGATACCCCCAGACCCCACCACGCTATCCCTGGGCCCCTACAACAACCCTTGAGGGCCATGCTTGCTCCGGTAGGCAGGCTCAGACTTCCTCCTGGAGTTGCCCGGCCAGCCTTGCCTGTGCCCCCTCTATTTGATTTCCTGGGAAATGTCCAAATTGGTCTGTTCTCAGGCTGAGCTCTCTCTCATCTAAGCTCCGGGCTGATCCCAGATCCTGCTCCAGCAGGAGCCTCTGACACAGCTTTGCTCCACACTGAGCCTGCACCGTCCCACTCAGGACAGACTTACGGGCTCCCCCGGCAGCCCCCTGGGCCCGACTTCTCCATCATCACCCTGCAGAGGAGAAAAAAGGCAGGGTTAGAGGGACGAGCTGTCAGCCTGGACATGTTTCCCCTCGGGGCTGGACAAGGGTTCTCCGGCCTGGGGCTGCTTCACGTATGCCAGGTTTACCAGCCCTCGTTCCAGCCAGAAAGACCTGGAATGTCCTCGCTCCCAGGAGGCTGCTAGGTATGCAGAGGCTGCAGGTGAGGCCTGAAGGCTCTGAGATGCTGGCTCAGGAGCTCACGTGCCACAGCTCTCCAGAGGAAAAGGCTGGGCAGAAAGACCATCTAATTGAAAGGATTTGGTGACCTTCACAAATGACAGACTCTGGGACAGGGCAGGGCATCAGGGGAGAGTCACAAGATCCCCTGGGCCACCCTCTGGGGAACCAGCTGTCCCCACCAGGGTTCTAAACAAACAGCCTGGAGAGTAAAGCAAGAAGGGAGTTCCTTCGGCCGCAGAGGGACTGCCTCCCTGCTTCTACTGCTTCTCACGCAGGGGCTGCTCGCAAATGCTGCCCCTTGCCAAAGCACCACTGCACCTTCCAGCCCGCCCCACGCATGCAAGCACGCACGTTCACACACAGCCTGCCTGCACATGCCTACACATACATGCGCGTGCATACATAGCCATGGATACACAGACCCTGTGCATACACAGCCACGCACACACGCTTGTCCACACACCCACACCCTGTGCATGCACGTGCATTCACAGCCACGCACACCCACTCCCTGTGAATGCACGAGCAATCACAGCCACGCACCCACACACCCTGTGCATACACAGCCACACACACATACTCGTCCACACACACACACACACCGTGTATGCATATGCATACACAGCCATGCACACACAGACCCTGTGCATACACAGCCACACACACATACTTGTCCACACACACACACCCTGTGCATGCACATGCATATACAGCCACGCACACATGGACCCTGTGTATACACAGCCACACACACATACTTGTCCATACACACACACCCTGTGCATGCACATGCATACACAGCCACGAACACATGGACCCTGTGCATACACAGCCACATACACACGCTTGTCCACACACACACACCCTATGCATGCACGTGCATACACAGCCATACACACATGCTTGTCCACACATACCCCCGTGCACACACATGTACACACAGCCATGCCTGCATGCATACACACAGGTACATGCACACTCCCTGCACACACACATACACACAGCCACACATATGCACACACACAAACACAGACACACACACATGTCCTCTCAATGCAGAAGCACTGACATCCAGAAGGGTTCCTCTCTCCTTCCTCATCTTACAAGAGACTATGCTGAGGCCCAGATAGGGGCAGGTGCCCCGGCCACACCACCTGAAAGCTGGTGAGACAGAAACGCCCCTGAGCTGCTCCTGTTCCCACCCTCCAGGACTCCTTACAGCTTTTCCCCTAAACATCCCTGATACACACAGAAGGCGTCTGAGTGACTGCGGTGGCTGCAGGGAGAAGCTGAGAAACCCACAGCCTCGTGCATCCCTGCCCCGTCCCACTGTGCTGTGGTCGAGAGCTCACACTTCCCTCTACACACGACGAAAGCGTGGCAGATACCAGACCCCGGCCTGTGCACCCACGCTGGAGAACAGCTCCCTCCCATGCTCCGGCCCACAGCCACAGGAACTTGCTCCCCTAGCTCCAGCCCACAGAGGGTTATTTCCAACACCCCCACCCTCCTCTCCTCCCCCAAATCTCAGCTTTCTACCACCCGCATGCCTCCAGCTGACTCCTCATCTGGATGAGATAAGCAGAGGCCCCGAGCTCAGTGAGGTCTCCGGCGTCTTTCCTGCTGGTGGGGTTTGGGGCACCTGTCACCTGCAGTGGGCCCTGACAGCTGGCCCTGAGCTCCACGCATCATCAGGACAGACAGAGCAACTGTAAACGTTGCAGTCAGCGTCTCTCCAATGCCCCGAGGCCTCTTGGCATCGAATCAATCATTTTGCCCACTGGGAAGCCCCTCTGCCCTCTCCCAGCTGGCCCTCCACATGCGGCAGACCGATCCCACGCCATGGGCCTCTCTTCTGCGGTTTTCCTGCCCAAGTCACTGAGGAGCCGGGCAGGCAGGAGCAGTCAGAGGGACGGCAGGATACCCACCCTCTCCCCGTCGTCTCCTGGAGGTCCTGGTGGGCCGGAAGGACCGGGGTCACCCTAGGAAGGGAACAAGGTCAGCATCAGCCTCTCCCAAGAAGGTCATGCGGGGCTTATCGAAGGTCCCTACTTTGTTTTTCTCCAATTCTAACAGTAAGATTCCCAAGCCCCCAGAAGACCCTTGCAGAATGGGGAAAGGTTCCTTAGGAGATCGCGCGTGACTTGGCTGGGTTAATACGGGCTGCCGACTCTCACCTGAGTCCCACCACCATGGCCTGAAGGTAGGAGGGTGCTGGACTGAACACCCTGCGGGGCCAGCAGGGCCACACGTGGGCAGCCTCAGCACACCGAGCTGAGGTCTGAGCTACCCTCAGCCCGAGTCCTCCAGGTGAAGCAGCCTCAGGCTCACACCCTCGGGGAATGCCACCTGCCTGCAGCCTCAGGGCTCGCATGCAGTGGGTGCTCAATATGTGCTCCTTAGTCAGGTAAAAGGCCTGGAGCTGAGTCAGGGACGGGCTTCATGGCTGTGCCGTTTCCATGTGGTTGTTGAAGAACAGAGATGTGGCAACTCCGGATGAACGGCAACACCAAGCCCCTCTCAAGGCATCACGGAGGGCAGCAGGGCGTGCTTACGGGCACCAGCAGCAGAGCTGTGGGGTGTGGGTGTGGGTGTGGGTGGCTGGGGGTGTGTGCATGTGTGTATGCGAGTGCATGTGTGTGGGTGGAGCATGCAGGGCTGTGTGGGGGTGTGCGTGTGTATGCCTGTGTGCATGTTGGGAGTTGAGGGGTGCATATGTGTATGTGTGTACATGATGGTGCATGTGTGTGTGCATGCATGTGTGTGGGTGTGTATGCACGTGTGTGTGCATGTGTGTACATGTGGGGTGTAGGATATGAGCATGCAAGTGTGGGTGTGCATGTGTGGGGCGTGTGTGCAAGTCTATATACGTCTGTGTGGGTGGTGTGCATGCAGATACTCATGTGCCTGTATGTCCTCAATGTGCTAAAATATAAAGGAGCCATCAAATAAATCTACTTCAAAGAAAACAGGTCAGAGAAGCAGCAGCTGACAAGCTGGAAAAAGCCTTCGTGCCAGGTCCCCCTAACAGGGGCCGAGAAAACAGGGCGGGCGGCCAGGCAGGGCCTTCCCCACCACGCCTCCCTAACAGGGCAGGGCATTTCAGGCTTGCCATCACGGTGTCGTTGAAGGAAGGCACAGTCTGCTGAGACAGATTCAGCCAGATGGGGTTTCTCTCTATCGCCCGGGTCACTGCACTAGCTCAGGGCTCACGGGACACACATTTGAGATCATCCACGCCCGATAACAAGGAAGAGGTGGACACCTGGCATTTTTTGATGGCCTGGTCTCCATGTGGCCACTTGAGGCTGTCCCCACCCCCGGGACCACCACTTTAATGTTGCAAAGTGTCCTTGGCTGCTCCTGAAATGGCAGCTGTTTGAATTCCCTGAAAAGTTAAAGGGCTCCACGAAACACAAGGTGGCCTCTAAAAGGAAGGGCTCCTTCCTGCCCCTCGCATGCCCCTCAGGTGGGTGGCCCGTCTGGCTCACTTGTCACAAGCTGCAGCTAAGAGCTCTAATTCCTTTGGGCTGACCGCCCACCAAGAAAGGCACCCTCTGGGGGCTCACTGCCATTTGCTGACGCCCGTGAGGTTTGTATCGTGACTATGTTGGCAGGCGAGGACCTGATCCCGGGAAAGCTGAGGATGCCTGGAAGGGCCTCCCGAGAGACCCTGCACACCACCACGCCCATCTCTGACCCAGGAAATACTCACCCTGTGGCCCTTCTCACCCGGCAACCCAGCCAGGCCGTCGAAACCCCGGTCACCCTGCAAAAGGGACATAAGGCTGCCTCAGACGTCACCCTGCACACGCGGACAGCGATGGCCGCCCCATGGTCTCGGACCATGTTTCATGCAGCATGTATGCACCCCAAACCGCACTGACCAGCCCTCCCCGCACCGTCCCCTGCTTTGCATCTATAATCACAGCCTCCTTCCCCACGAACACCATCACGGGCTGCAAAGGGGTGAAATTCACCCACCAATCCTGTCTTCCTGTGAAATGCCAGTGACAGACCCACCTGTCATCATAACCATAGTCCTCACATGACCTGCAATTGGGTCACATCATCCACGTGACCTCAGGGAGGACGGTGACGCCAGGGCACCAGAAGGGTGTTGGGAGGCCTACCTTGGGGCCAGTTTGTCCAGGCATTCCTCTGGCTCCATCACTCCCAGCCCGACCCTGGAACAGAGGAGGCAAAACTGTCAATGCAAAAGAGCCCCTGGTTCACTGAGCCCCTAGAGGCACGGTTTCCATTAAACCAAGTGAGTGCTCCACTGAAGCCACGCCCACCCCCACGGTCACAGCCCAAGTGGCCACGTTGCTGTGAGGACACAGAACTGGGATCCCGGGCGGGGCTGCTCCGTGCCTCACACCAATGGATGGAACACACGGGGCTGGTCTTTCTGGACCACGTTATCCCAGATTGCTGAAGGGGGACCATGCCACTGCCCCTGGGCTTTGAGAAGGTGCCACAACGTGGCAGAGGAGACCACGCTGAAGAAGCTGTGTCAGTATGGGGGACTCTGAACTTAAGACTCAGGCGAGTGCAGGCCACTGACATCACGGACAGCACAGCTCCCTTCCACATTTGGAGGTCAGAGGAAGGACAGAAAGAACGCATCTGGTCTGTCCAGTTGACTAAGGCAGAGGCCCAGGCCCAAAGCGAGGCCCGGTCTCACTGAGGCCACACAGCGACGTGAGGCAGCATCTGCACTGTGAGCAGATGCCCCGTTCCTGATGGTCAGCGACGGACACAGCCAAAGACACAGCCTGACTGGCCATGGGGCTGAAGGGGGCCTGGACCTCCCGGGGCCCACTGTGCAGTCCCCACCCTCACCACAGGGAGAGCGGTGCAAGGGGACAGGGTCTCGGCCAGGCTCTGTGAAACTCAGCCAGACCTCCAGGCACCAACGAGGCACCCCAGCCAGTGAGTCCAGACGGCCCCCGCCCCAAGCTTCCATTTTCCATCAGCTCCACATCGTACGAGGCCCTCGCCCCTACCCACCACCAAGCAGAGAGAAGTCCTGGAGTGGGGGCAGCTTTGGTCTCAGAGCACTGGAGGCAGAGAAGGCAGCGCCAGAGTACAGCAGAGAAGCAAGAGACAAATCCAAACAGACCCCAGAGCTGTCTGCGCTCCCACGCGCCCTGAAAAGGCACCGCGCTGCCCAGCAAACAGGGCCCTCACTGGGACCCTCCTCTAAATGTCCAAACATTTTTAGAAACTAACGGAAATTTGTCAGAAAAGTTCACAGGATTTCACAGCACGATCCAGCCCTACAAAGCACCCGGATACTTCCAAATCCAGAAGCGAGCATTCCTCGCAGGCTGTGCTAGCACAGAACTGAAGAGGCTGTTCAGAGTCGACCCCTCGGCTCGGAGCCCCTCTCTCGCCACCATCTTTTCTTCTGCAGTGAAACTTCTGGGCACACTTCATGCCCTAAAACACGCATATGTGGTCGGGAGCAGTGGCTCACACCTGTAATCCCAGCACTTTGGGAGGAGGCTGAGGCGAGTGGATCACCTGAGGTCAGGAGCTCGAGACCAGCCTGACCAACATGGTGAAACCCTGTCTCTACTAAAAATATAAAAATTAGCCAGTCATGGTGGCACATGCCTGTAATCCCAGCTACTCAGGAGGCTGAGGCAGGAGAATCGCTTGAACCTGGGAGGCGGACGTTGCAGTGAGCCGAAATCATGCCACTGCACTCCAGCCTGGGCAAAAAGAGCAAGACTCCGTCTCAAATAAATTAATAAACCACACGCAGATGCCTGGCACGGACACCATTTCCCTCTGCAGCTGTCCACGTCACACAGCATCCCTCAAGCACCAGGTTTTCACCCCCCTGACTAGGAAACCACTCCTAGTGAAACCGGGTGGTAAATATTCATGGAGACATGGAAACGCCTTAAGGAGACGCATTTTTCAGAATCGGATCTAAATAAATGGCCCAATTGTCTACCAAGAGTCAACTCCAGAGCTGCCGGCCCTCCTGGAATGATCCAGCCCAGGCCCCTGTTTCCTGCCCAGGTCCCCGCCTAGACCCCCGGACCTGCCAAACCTCGGCCCGTCGGGTCATCTCTGCCCACTAGCTGCAGCTTGCTCCCCGAGGGAAGGGCGTCCAGAACCACTAGGGAAGGAGCCACTTTTGCCTTGTGGACTCAGACGAAAGCAGTTGAGGTTAGCTTAGGAAGAGCGCATGCTGGCAGAGGTCCACACGAAACCGATCCAACCCTGCACCGAGTATTTCTGAAATGTCCGCTGGTGGAGAAGGCCCACTTTCGAGAGCACGGTCTGGGCTCCCAGGGCCTGTCCAGCCCGCCTGTGTGATGGTCAGCAATCTGTAAACGCGTGTCCTCTTTTAGGAGCCACGGTCACGTGCAAACACACCAGTTCCTTCCAGAAGAACCCCACACCAGACAGCAAACCCCAGGAGCCAGGACTGCAGGTGATGGGCAGGAAGGCCCGCCTGTGCCCCCGAATCAGGCCACTTCTGGAGTACCGATGCTGCCCTCAAGACATAAGGCCTTCTGGAGGTTTGCCTTCTTAGCATTTGCTGCCAAAGGGCCTGGGAGGTTTCTTCAATTAGAAATGTTGATGAAACTAAATGAATGTGCCCAGGACAGAGGCCTGGTCAGCTGTGTCTGCGCCCAGGACACAGGGTGCCCCTCCCAGGCAGCTGGCTCAGAGGCGGCCTTGGGGATGGACACGCCCATCCCAAGAAGGGGAGCAACCTGGCTTCCTGTGGGCCAGCCTGGCTGTTAGGGGCACCTGCACCCCAGGTTCGGGCTCCTTCAGCGCCCAAGCTGCTGTCACTGCGCCAGTCACTCACCCGTCTTCCGGGCTTCCCGGCCGGACCAGGCGGGCCTTGCACACCTCGAGGACCCTGCCAGGGATAAGAGACAAAGGGTCATTGTCGAGTCCGCCTTTCTCGGGAGTTAGACAAGCAGAGCCTTGTCCCCGTGCTCTTCAGCCCTGCCCATGCCTGGCTGTCCATGCCGCCAACATGTGGGCATTTCCGGGACGGGACACCATCTGCTGCCCAGAGTGAAGGCCAGGGACAGAACAGAGCCAGCTCATTCCTGCTGCAGGCGTTGGAGTGAATTCTGTTCCACTCTCAGCACTGCGCCAAGCAACAACAATTTCCACTAATTTCCTTGAAGACACGCAGCAGTTGGGGCGCCTCCGTGCACACCACCACCGGAGAACGGGAGGCACCCACCACACAGCGAAGGCGAGGATCCCACGTACCTGAGGCCCCACGTCTCCCGGCTCGCCCTTCAGACCTCCGCTCCCCGGGGGACCCTGAGGAGACACAATGTGGGTTAACATCTGATCAAGGGGGGACTCCGAGGCACAGGAAGGGTTAGGGGAGGCAGGGGAGGGGGCAGGGGGAGGAGACAGGGCCTTGGCCGCAGTGCTCAGCACACACAGCGTGACCTGCCTGCCTCGAACAGGATGGGGGGAAGAACGGTGATGCTCCCAGGGTGGGGAAATGGAGTTGTCTGGATCTCTTCCTAATCGGGAATAAAATTCTAGGTCCTGGGCCTGCAAACACCGCAAAGCTCATGGAGACGCTTCCCTCTCCAGGGTGAACCTAGGCTTCCGGCAGCGGTGCACCTGCTGCAGGCCCCTCAAGGCCAGATCTCCCAGGTGTGGGAGGCCGGCCCTGAGTTGGGCCCTGTGTGGAAGGGAGCGGGCCCAGAGCCAGCGGCACACGGCAAAGCCAGGGGGGCCCGTACGGTCTTGAACCCCTCTGTGTCCCTGGAGGCCCCAGAACCCAGCCCCTGCCCCAACACTGCCAGCAACTGAGTGTCCCTGGGCACAGGCTGTATGTTTCTTATGCATCGATGACCCTAGATGAGAGTTTAGTTGAGGCCACGGGGCCAGGGCAGGTGATGCAGGAAATCCTGTGGTCTGCCCCACATTTCATTATCTTTGACGCTGGAACAGGGCTGCAAAGATGAATGGAGATCCCTGATCCACACAGCAAAGTCGCAGCCTGTGCAAGGGACGTCCCCAGGCCTCTGGCTGCAGCAGGACCTCATCTCTCCAAGGAGCCACTCCCCTGGCGATGGCTCATAGCGTGTTCTCCGCAGGGGGAGCCTGAAGCTCCAATGCAGGGATGGAGGGGCCTCCTCCTCCTCCTCTGATTCCTGCCGGCTCCTTTCCATTCAGGATGGAGTTGGGGGCTGTTTCCCAGGGATGGCTGATGTCAGCTTCGTCCGGCTAACTCCCTCAAGTGACTTCGAGGCTTAGTCACTATCCCCACCCCCCACCAACACAGGGCAGCACCGAGAGAGGTCCCTGGTCCCCCCGGCCACCCTGCTGGGAATAGGCCCTGAACCGAGGGCCGCCCTGTGTCCACATGGCCGCAAGGCCACCCGCCACTGTCCGCCCAGGACACAGGCAGTGGGCCAGTCCCCACACCACGCCCAGCTCTCGGATTTGCCAATGACTTACCACGGGGCCGGGTCTCCCTGTGAGACCCATCGGGCCGGCTGGTCCCCTCAGTGCCAACTGCAAAGGAAAGTGGGACACGCTGAGAAAGTGCCCCAGCAGCGGTGCCCCGGTTTGCTGGCACCGGAGCCATGAGACGTGGCAGGAGGGAAGGCGCAGACTGGACGGGGAAGGGACAAGAGCCTCTGGAAGAGGAGGCTGACGACTCCCCAAGAGCACCCCCGACTTCTTCGGGGCTCTCAGCATCAACGGGAGTGACGTGGGACATGGGGAGGTGGAAGCCGGTGGGCCTCCCTTTCTTCCGCTGGGGGACGGGCCCCCTCCCTCCTTCCTTTCTCTCCAGCCCACACAGAGGGCCTGCTCCCAGCCCATCACCCTTGGCTAAATCAGAAATAAGTCTCCTACTCTGGGCTGGGCTGAGGAGCACATTTTACACCTGAGCTCAAGCTGAGTCAGGACATATTTGGATTCACATGGGAGGCCCTTCAAGCACTCCCAGCCGCTGGGAAGGTACTTTGGGGGAGTAGGAACCCACATGCCTTGGGGTCTCTGTCGCCCACCCGCCATCTGGATGCGCCCCCCCGCCCGCAGCAGCGCAGGTCCCCTGCCCACCCGCCCCATCTGGATGGACCCCACCCCCCCACCCAGCAGTGCAGGTCCCCTGCCCACCCGCCCCATCTGGATGCGCCTCTCCCTCCCCCGCAGCAGCGCAGGTCCCCTGCTTTCCTGCAGCGCTGCTTCTGCGGCCGCCCGGTGACTCTGTTTCCCCAGCAAATGCCATTTTAATTTTAGAAGATTCTGTTTTACATTATAAAATCTTCTTACAGTCTATCACGCGTTTGGCTTCAATTAAAATACACACAGATAAAAGACCAGGCAGGCCGGCCCAAGCCCAGAAACCCAGTCGCAGGGAGCAGGACTGGCCACACACGGTCTTCCATCATTCAGCAATCTGTGCCATGGCAGCGACCCAGTGCTTATGCTGGCCTGTAATTACCTCAGCACTGCCATCATTAACATCTACTCTGGCTGCTGTGGGAGCTACATAAATATTGCTCAAACAAGGGATTACTTAACAGCTTTCCTGCGCGCCACTGAAGGATCACCCACCCACCTGCTCGCCCCATAGGGCAGTGTTTACACCCATCGTGGGCGATCCACAATCCGGAGCCACGTCCATGAAGACACAGGCCATGGAAGAGCTACTTTACAATAGGGAGGCAAGCTCTCCTCTGCGGACCCTGCTCCTTATGACCCCTAGGCTGAGACTGGGGGGCTCTGGGGCCCGAGGGCTCTGTCCTAGAGGAGCCTCGCTCCGCTCAGCTCCAGCCCAGGCAGCCCATTTCAGGAGCCATGTGGGTTTCCGGCTCCACTTCTGGGTCCCGGCAGAGAGCTAGCACAGAGGCAGAGGTCCGCGAATGGTGGAAGGTGGCCCCACTGGGTCAGAGGCCATGAAGGGGCCCAGAAGCCCCCGGTAAAGTTAGAACCTGGGCCCTCAGCATGGATGAAGAACCCCTGAAAAACTCCCCAAACAGTCCCTTTGCTCTCGGGCCCCTCCTGGTCACTGAGGACTAGATGCTCCCATAGCTCCAGACCCTGGCAAGCTGGCACCGTGGGGTCCAGACAGCTACTTCCCTTCAAGCTGGACTCTCAACCTGACTCACTCACTCCTGTTGGCCCCTGGGGCTGGGCTTTGTCCCCTTCGGGCCCCTGGGGACCCGGCACTACTCACCCTGGCCTGCTGGAGAATGGCCTGCGCCTGGGACTCCTGGGCTGAGACCATGGGGCCTTTGGAGCCCGCATCACCGCCACCTCCAAACCGGAACTGTAGGTGCAAGACAAGGGTCAGTGGGAGCAGTGACGTGGTGCCCAGGCCAGACCGCAAGCTGGGACAGGGCCCACAGGCCTCTCAGGCGACGGCGCAGCCTCGGAGGGTCTGGTTTGGAGCCCACCTGCCCCAGCTGCCTCCCCACCCCAACCAATGAGGGTACTCACAGGCAGCATGAGCATGGTCCCCGGAGGGCCGGGGAGGCCATCGGCCCCAGGAAGGCCTGGGCGTCCAGGGGGGCCCTGCAGACAAGGGGCCAAGAGAGACGAGTCAGCGTGTAACCAGGCCGGGGCGGGGCTGGAGCCAGAATGAGCGCATCAGAGAAGCGGCCCACCCGGGAAACTCACGGGATGTGCACAGAGGCTGTGAGAGCCCGTGGCAGGAATGTTTCAGAAACCCCAGCCCGGAGAAGGGAGGGGCAGGACTGTGGGCTGAGGATCGGAAAGGCTTCGGAGGAGGGGACAAGAAGAGAGGGAGGTCTGAACCGGATCTACAGGAATCCAAAGACCCAGCAGAGACAAGGAGCCCAGAGGGGAGGAGCAGTGCCAGGTACCTGTCGCTCCAGGAACACCCCTTCCGGGCGTTTCCTGTTTCCAACAGGAAACAAGGACGCCAGGCTCAAGGCCCAGTGCCTCCTGCACCCAGTGGGTGCTCGTCCTCAATCGGCTCCAAGCGGCCCGCCACGCTTGCTCAGGGAAGACGGGATGGAGCAGCCATTTGCGTGGACAGACACGCAACAGAGCAGAGCACACACGCATCCACGGCAGCCTCGGGAACCCATTCATACACAAACGACACAGCGCCCTCCACACGCCCGGCCAACCTGGCCTCTAACACACGACCCACACAGACATCCTCAGACTGGATTCTCTAGACTAACCCCAGCCAGCTGCAGACACTACAGGCATGTAAAACCAGCAAGATGATTTATTTTCAAAATAATATTTTATCACAAAGCTATTCACAAAGGCAAGCAGATTCCCAGCTGGCCTAAAGTAGACGAGGCCTGCTTTGCATACAGATGGGGGCTTAGGCCCCTCCCCAGTGAGAAAAGACTCCACCACCTACACTCCGATGTAACGGATGGGGGCCGGCCCCGGTCTTCCGAATCAGCAACAGCTACGCTGAGCGTGAGTGCTCACACCAACCCAGAGAGACACTCCCAGCCCAGAAACCCTCGATGGGTTCCCAATTCCCAGCCAGGAAGACCAACAACCTGAGTGGTTCTTCTAGAACTATCCAGGAGGCTGTGGGCCATCTGGGCCTGAACCTAAGCTTGCCTGCCTTTTCTTCAGTAGTTTTTATTGCAGAAGTAACTCAATTTCTTGTGAAATGTCTTACAACACAAATTTGTGGAGTGAAAGCGAAAAGTCCTTTTCTTCCCCAGATGTAACCAGTGCTCTGGTTCTGTAAGTGTAAAGAAAGACGGAGACACACATCCCGGTCACACTAACACAGTTGTCACTATGAAGCTCTGTGGCTTTGGAGTTTTCTTTTTTTTTTTTTTTGGAGATGGAATATCACTCTGTTGCTCAGGCTGGAGTGCAGTGGCACGATCTCAACTTACTGCAACCTCCGCCTCCCGAGTTCAAGCAATTCTCTGCCTCAGCCTCCCAAGTAGCTGGGATTACAGGTGCCTGCCACCATCTGGCTAATTTTTGTATATTTAGTAGAGACGGAGTTTCACCATCTTGGCCAGGCTGGTTTTGAACTCCTGACCTCATGCTCCATCTGCCTTGGCCTCCCAAAGTGCGGTGATTACTGGTGTGAGCCACCCCGCCCGGTCCCTTTCTTTTCAATGGTATTGTCCCTCCATATTCTGCAATTTGCTCTTGAAAATCACAGCCTATCCACGTAGGTCTCAGTGGCAACACCTGTTGCATCTGCCAGGCACAGTGGACTCGTGGTTTATTTAAGCCGCCGCCTGCCGACGCGCTTTGGGTTGGTTCCAGTTTGCATGATGACAAACACGGCCCGACGGACGTGCTAACGTCTGCTGCTACGTACGTACCTCAAAGCAGCACTGCTGGGTCAATCATGCACATATGTGCATATTCTTTATTGCTAATGGATACTGCCAAATTGCCACCAACTGCCATTTTGGAAACATTCTCAGAAGACAAAATCCTGTTTTAAAAAGAAAGATCCAGAACATGTTTGCCACCCAGGTTTTGTCATTGACGTCCAATCCTAATAGCTGCTCACAGCTCAGCTTTCTGTGTCAAAATCAATTCCAAACCAAACCCTGCATTTAAAATTTGGGGTCAGTGTCTCCCAAGGACGAGCTGCTGCCTGTGCAGTGCACGTGTGTAAATGTAAGCGTGTGTGCATGTGTGCATGTAAGTGTAAGCGTGTGCATGTGTGTAAGTGTATGTGTGTACATGTGTGAATGTGTACAAATGCATGTGTGTATATATAAAGGTGTGTGAATGTGTGTGTGAATGTGCATGTATGTGAATGTATGAATGCATGTGTGTATGTGTATATGTGAGAATGCATGTGTGTGAATGCATGTGTGTTCATGTATGAATGCATGTAAGTCTATTTTGTGCATGTATGAATGCATGTATATGCATGTGTGCATGTGTGAATATATAACTGCATGTGTGTAAATGCATGTGTGTATTGTGTCAATGCATGTGTGCACATGTGCGAACACACGTGTATGCATGTGCATGTGTAAATGTGTGTATGAATGCACGTGCGTGCCTGCATGTGAATGTGTGAATGCATGTGTGCATGTAAGTTTGTATGCCTGTGTGTAAATGTGCATATGAATGCATGTGAGCATGTGTGTCAATGTGTATCAATGCATATGCATGCATGTGTGAATGTATGTGTGTGCATGTGTACATGTTATACATGTGTGTATGAATGCTTGTGTGTGCACCTGTGTGTGTGAATACATGTGTACATGTGTGTGTGGGGGGGAATGCATATGTATGTGTGTGCATGTGTGTGAGAATGCATGTGTGAATGTATGTGCATGTATGTGTATGCACTGTGTGGGAATGCATGTGTGTGCATTCACGTGTAGGGGGATGCGCTGTGTGTGTATGTGTATCTGTGTGTGAAAGCATGTGTGTGCCTGTATGTGTATGCCTGTGTGTGGGAATGCATGTGTGTGCATGTATGTGTGTGGGAATGCTTGTGTGCATGTGTATGCATGTGTATGTGCATGTGTGGGAATGCATGTGTTTGTATGTGTGCACATATGTGCATGCAGGTGTATGTCCGTGTGGGAATGCATTGTGTGCGTATGCATGTGTGGGAATGCATAGTGTACATGTGTGTGTGGCGTAATGCATGTGTGCGTGTGTGTGGGAATGCAGTGTGCATGTGTGTGTGTGGGGTAGTGCGTGTGCGTGTGCGTGTATGTCTGTGCCTGCATGTGCCTGCCTACAAGGTGTTGCTGTCAGAGCTAGGAAGCCACTGAAGGCCACTCTGTGTCCACGGTTTTCCATTTCCTAAGACCCTCCTTTCAGCATCCTTGCTGCCTGTTCTAAGCCACGGCAGTGAAACTCCAACCCCCGGGCTGGGAAAGCAACTTCCCTCTGAAGCTGCCTCTCACCGACAGCTGGAGCGATTCTGAAGAGCGAGAACGCAGACGAGCAAGGATAACATGAACTCCTAGAAGAAGGAGAGAGTTTCGAGAAGAAAGGAAAGAATGCCCCGCCCCCGTGAACCCTTCCAAAGTGTTCAAATCTGACACAAGTCCTCATGGCCGCCAGCATGAACCCACGCTATCACTTAGAAACATGTCAGCAAGACTTTGCCAAGCCCCAGGGCCTCCAACGTAAAGACTCTGACCCTGGGCTGGAAGGCAGGGTGACTCCTCAAAGCCACATTTCCATTTTTCATGACACTAAGCATGGGCCAGGGATGCGGCTGTCGTCTGCGACCAGGCAGGTGTCAGAGGCCAAGGGAATGCTCTAGCAGGCCAACGCACAGGTCACGGGGATGCTACTCGGCTCCAGCCACTGGCAAAATGTGGAAAGGAAGAAATACGCTTTGCCTTTGCTATTTGCTGGCATATATTTTCCCATTACTTGGTTAGCTGGCCCCAAATCAATGCCCTAACTTGGTCAAACAGTAATGTTCCGAGGGCCCTGGCACAGAAGAGCTCTTGGTGTCACACTCACACCAGGTGAAGCAATAAGGCGCCTACTTCCAAATTAAGGCACCCCTGGTATCTCACAGGGTTTCTTTCTCGAGGACATCCAGGCGCCTTTTGCACGGAGACAACGTGGCAGGGTGACCAGATGCCTCAAAAAGTGGCTTCCTCTGCCACCGCAGATTCAGCCTGTGAAACTGTCACCACGAGCCCTCAGCTCAGCCTCAGGGGAGAGGCACAAGGCCTCCTTCCAGGCTGGGATTTGGGCCAAAGCAGTGAGCAGAGAGCCCTGAACCTTTTCTCTTCACGGTGGTGGCAGGTTTGGGAGGAGCTGCAAGGCCTGAAAGCTTTGTGCTGAAATCTCCCTTGCACTCTCAGGAAGACCTGGAGCCGGAGAGCAGAGTGCAGGCACCTCTCCAGAGCCCTTGTGTCATGTGGTTCCCTGTCCAGGCCCGACCCTGGGCAGGCACCGCTCGGGAGTGGCCCGGAGAAGCTCTCAGGGGTCACTTCTTGCTCGGCATCTCCTGGCTGTTGCATGACCACATGCGGTGGGCCGAAGACCACGTGTGACGAGCTGAAGGTGCCTCACAAAAGGTACGTCCAGGTCCTGAAACACGTGACTGGGCCCTTACCGGGGCCTTTGAGGATGGGAGTGAGGATCTTGAGATCTTGGGGCCTAAATCCAATGACAAATCTTTATGAGAGAGAGGAGGGGAGGCAGTGACAGAGAGGCAGGCACGTGAAGACAGAGGCAGAGACTGCAGAGCTGAAACCACAAGCTACAGGGACAGAGGACGGCCACTGGCCGCCCAGAGCCGGAAGAGGTGGGGAAGACCCTCCCGTGGAGCCTCCAGAGGGGGCGTGACCCTGCCCACATCTTGAGTTCAGATTTCTGGCCTCCAGAACTAAGAGAGAAGACATTTCTGTAGTTTTAAAGCCCAAGTTGGTCATCAATTGTCCAAGCATCCCTAAGAAATGAACCCACCTTTCATTCATTCATTGAGAGGATACCTACTGAGCCCCTTCCAAGGGCTAGACAGACACTTTTCCGGGAGCCTCAAGCTCCATCTAAAAGACGGGAGGTGGGGCCCTAACAAGAGGCCCGACGCCTCAGACCGCACCCCTCAACCAGAACTAACAATCAGAAAATCCACGAGAGGGGCTCTTTATCCACTGGCCACCCACAGTCAGGGCTCTGGGTAAGATCTGCGGCCTCGAGGGGTCCATGTGAGAAAAACCCCTGGACTCACCCGGCCACTGCCACTAACCAGCCGTGAGGAGCACCCTGGCAGGCCCCGCGTCGACTCTGACAGCACAGCACTCGGGGCTGGACCTGCGGCTTCTGCGAGCTGCCCCTTCACTCTAGAAATGTCCTGAGGCCCTTGCTCCCTTCACCTCTCTCTCCACAAACCGTTCTTGATTTTCTTTCCATGCGAGAATGTATACCCCCTGACGCCTCTTCCTTTCAACGCTGAACTCACTTTGGGAGTCACGCACTGCCTCCAGGGCTGCTGGGGAGAAACCCACTGTCCCCACAGACCTCCTAGTAGGGCACCCAAGGCTTGGCAGGATTCCTGTCAGCGGCCTCAGGGGACAACGCTTTGAAGATAAATGTAACTCAAAATGGCCAAAGTCATTCACGACCAGGCTGCTGGGGACCAGCCTCTATTGAAGGGCCACCGTGTGGAGATGGACCCAGACGGCGCAGGCACGCATGTGTTGTGTGTGTGTGTGTGTGTGCACCTGAGTGTGTGCACATGTGCATGAGTGTGTGTGCAGGTGTATGAGTGCATGTGTGTGCAAATGTATGTATGTGTGTATGGGTACGTGCATATGTGCATGAGTCAGTGAATGTGTGTGTGCATGGGTGTGCATGTGAGTGTATGTGTGTGCTTGTATGGGTGTGTGTGCATGAGTGCGTGTGTTCAGGTGTGGGTGAGTGTGCATATATGTAAAAGGCATGTGTGTGCATGTATGGGTGTGTGCATATATGCATGCATGCGTACATACATGGCGTGTATGTGTATGTACACATGTATGTGCAGGTGTGAGTGGGTAGGCATGAGTGTGTGTGTACATGAGTGCATGCGTATGTGGGTGCATGTGTGGGTAAGTGTGCGTGCATATGTGCTTGAGAGTGTGTGTGTGTGTGAGAACCTCTCTGAGCAGCTCTGTCAAGATGTCCCGAACACTTCCAAGCACAAGGAGAGACTGCACTGGCATGTCCTGTCCCAGGAGCCTGCGAGGCTGGAAAGAAAGATAAATCCTACACTGCTGGCTTCTTCCCCACAGCTTTCCTCGAAGCAAACTCCTGAGTTGGACAGCAACCGCACGCTCTTGGGTGGACCCCCCCCCGCTCTGTGAATTCGCCAGTGATCTAGCCTGTGTCCCATCCCACCCCGGGTGTAACTCCAGCAGGCGGAGGGAGGGGATGGCACAGGAGGGCGTCACTCCAAGGCTGGTCCTGGAGAGACCACACCAGAGCCTGTTAGTTAGCGATGAGCCACGCTTTCTGGCTGGGAGGTAACGACTGCTATTTCTCAGGGCATGGCTCACATACAAACCTTTTCAAGGCACGGAAAATGTACTCACGCAAAACCCCACAGGGAAGGCTAATCCTGGACACATAAAAAAGAGGGGGAGATGGTTTGAGCCCCTGCTGAGTGACAAGAGGGGCTGGTCAGATGGCGCCGGGCAGCGTCATGAGTGGCAGGCCACTTCTGCACATAATGGGGCCACTGAAGGATGTGGGGCTTCTCCCAAGGCATCGAAGGCATCTGATTCTGCAGGAAGCAGGTACCCCTGTGTGGCACGCTGGGGAAACCGTGGGAACCTGGCCTCCACCTGACCCTGAGGCGGCTGGGACGGAGACCTGCATACTGAATCCCCGAGGCTTCCCAGAGGAGGATCCAGGCCTCCCGGAGGGTGGGACCGGCTCACAGACCCAGAAAACAGATCATTACTTTACCCAAAATTAATACGCATGCTGCAGATGGGAAATCTGTGTGAAGTCTATCTTAGGAGCAATAGATCAGCAGCTGGCCAACACCAGCTGGAGCTCCCGGGAGTCAATTAGACAGCAAGCAAGGCTATTTTAGATGAAAACGCTAAACTCTCCAGTGGACTGCTCAGATTCAGGAGGAGTTTGGCCACAGCTTCCTGGAAGATGCCATCAAATCCACAGCAACACTGGGCTGTAATCGCAAGCTGCCTTAAAACGCAGGAGCGCCTGGGATGCACGGCTTTCGAAGAGGCACATGGGGAAGGGAAGGAAGGGACTCGCCTCAAAGACACTCTCATCACACGGAACATTTCTTAGGCACAAACATTGGGGGGCACCAGCTCTGGGGCACACACGCGAACGGATGTGCGGTGCTGGCAAGCAGCACAGAGGTGGCCCCTGCCTTCCAGTGTTTCTACTGAGGCTAGCAGGTGTGAGCCTGGAAGTCCATGGCAGGTGGGACTCACATAGGCATCATCTTCAATGACGGCCCCCAGCCCTCTCCTTCCCCCACCTGCCCGTGGTGCCCAGGGCAGGGCTTCACTGAGAAAAACCACTCGGCGTCCCACAGGGGCACGGCACTGCCACTACGGGATCACAGGGAACCTTCACACACGTGCATAGCCTCAGGATTTCAGACCCACTGATGTCTGACTATATTCCCAGACACCCCAAACTCAGCCCCTGAAGAAACGTGAGGGCAGGTGGCACGGAAGCCAGTCCCACAAGAAACCCAGGCCCCCTGGCCCGCAGCTCCCTTGGGGACTCCCAGCTCACCCTCTCGGGTGTCTTCTGAACCTCTGAGTAAGAGTGGCCACCTTCCTTCCGCCACAGGAGATGTGGGTTCAACCCCAGTTCTACCTGACCTCCCTGCGGGGCCTCAGCACGTTTCCCAGCTGCGCACCTGCCCACCAGTCACCTATGGGAAACTGGATGGGTTGATGGCTCAGACCCCTTCTCCACCCAGACACAGCCACTCCAGACCTCCCATCCCAGGATTCCCAGCTCTTCCCCTGATGCCTTACTAATTAATTCGTGCCATCTAACCATGACTGGGCTGTGCCTTTTCTTCCTCACTGGACGACGAGTTCCTCAAGGCAGGCCCTGCTTCTGTGCCTCTCCCTGCACCTGCTCCCTGCAGGCAGGCGTGGACACAACAGTAAGAAAGGATTCGAGATGCCGAAATACAGACGTGGCACGGAGGTCGCCCAAGGGGTGCAGCCAGAGAGCGTGCAGGACCCAGCAGATTGTGCAGGAAGTGACCCCAAGGCTAGTCAGTGGAGGCACAGGGCGCCGGCTTCAACAGCTGGTCAGAGCTGACCAATGCCCAGTGGGGTGCCGGGCACAGGGGCACAGACGGCTCCCAGACAACTGCCACAGCTGCCCACGGCTGACCGCAGGGAGCGGGGTGCGAGGAAGGGCACAAAAGTGGGGCCTGTCTTGAGGAACTCACCATTCAGTGAGGAAGAAAAGACACACATCGGTCATGGCCAGATGGCCCTTGGGGAAGGGAGGAAAGGCTGGGGAGTCCCCAGGCGGGAGGTCTGGGGTGGCAGGGAGAAGAGGTCTCTTCCAGATCACAGGGAAAAGCCCTCCCAGACAGACAGGCACAGGAGGCCAAGCAGGCGGAGGGAATAGAGGACGCCACTCCCCACGGAAGGATTATTTTGTGCTGAAGCCAAATCAGAACCAACAGATGCAGGAAGAGCTCTCTTACTTCCCTCTTTCTGCCTAAAATCAGGGCATCACCCCCATCCTCCCACCCCACCCTCCCCACCTCTGCTCCTGTATCAGGATTTGGAGAGTGCCCTTATCGCCTGAGACAGAGGCCAGCCCCTGATGAATCTGCATCCAGGCTTTGCCAAGATGACCTCAGTCTCCCATTCCTCCCCCATGGAGTTCCTAGTCACCCACCCACCACGTGTCACCCCTCGATGCCCAAGCCACCCGCCAGTGACTCCAAGCCAGAATCAGCCCAAAGGCAGGGACCGCATGGGACAGGTACAAACCACACCATTAAGATCACCAGGCTAGACCAGTGCCCAGCACTGCGGGCACTCAGTACAAATCTGTATGCTGGACAGATAGAACGAGGGACCCTTGGAGCACCACTGAGGCAGTGTCAGTTGGCATCTGTGTGCCTGTGTCAGCTGGCATCTATGCCCTGCGGATACCACCCTGTCCTACATCTGGGACAGAAAATGGCTCCCAGGGCCATGCAATGCACTCCTTTGCATAGGAACTCGGCCATACCTGTGGGCCCATCCGCAGGTGCCTCTGCAGAGGGGAAGCATGGCCGCCACCCCATCTCACACGGACCTGTGGGAAGGGGTCTCCAGAGCAAGCTGGGCACCTGCAGACCCCACTGCAGATCTCCAGCGGTGCCAGTCCTGGCTGGGTGAGGGCAGTGGCCGCTCACTCTTGCCTGTCTGGAGTTTTGGAGATGCGGTTGCCAAGCCGGGGTGCTGTGAGAGCTTCGTGCTCCAGAGGCCAGCCAAGCCCCCACCCTGCCCACTTCCTGCCATGACCCTTGCCACGGGGCAAGATCTGCCTCTTCTGGGTCCTCAAATCCCTGACCGTGCAAAGACACATAAGAGAATCTTACTGTGTGGCTCCATCTGACGCAGACTGACCTCAGAGGTCACCCGGCCACAAGGACGCTAACAACCTCCTCCCACATTGCTAACCTGAATCCTTCCCTCTCAACCTCAGCACTCCCGTCTCCTCCCTAAGCCAGCATCCCCAGCGGCTCGGCTCTGGCCCCCATGTAGGCTGCCGCTACCTGCCCCTGCATCCTGCTGCCTGACCTCACCTGTCCTGACCTCACCTGTCCTGCACCTCCCCAGCTTTCCAGGGGTCCTGAGCACCCATAAGAACCTCCAGGTCCAAGGCCAGGACTTACTGTCCCGGTACCCGCCCCACTCTGACTTTTCCAAGCACTGCTGCAAAGCCCCCGGCACTGCACAGGACACTCCCCACCAAACGCCTCCCGTGGAGTAGCCTTGGAAGCATCCCAACCCTGCGCTCTGACTTTACAAACCATGGCATGAGACCGTGAACACCCACACGCACCCCTTGCTTCTCTCACCCACAGCCCAGTCACCCAGGAATCGGTCCTTCCGCACTCAAATCCACATTCATTCCAGCAGCAGGAAGAGGAAACTCCCGCCCAGCCAGGGACCAGGAGGCCGAAGTACTCGGAGCGCCCACCAGGTGTCAGGAGGAACTCGCAGCTGACAGGAGCGTCGCTCCCTCCACCTCCCTCCCTCTGCGAGGGTCACAGGAGGACGCCTCCAAGCCAGGTGCAACCCAGACCGAGGAAGTTCCCAACTGAGCAAGGAGGTGGATGCCACGTGGCGTGGCCACTCAGGACGAGGAGCCGGCAGGAAAGGCCCGTGGGCCATCACTGTGGTTGCAGCTGCTGCTGATTGCTGGACAAATGCAGGGTCTCGGGGCCACAGGCTGGGCTGAGCACTGGCAGGCTCCCTGCGGCCCAGGGGCCCCCTCTTCCCACATCCACAGTCTGAACAGGGCTGATGTGAGGGGCACCTGGGGCACGGGCACCTGGGGGAGGGGTGCCTGGAAGACAAACATCTCTGTGCCAGCTGTCACCTCCACAGGCAGGGACAGCTCGGGTCACAGTGCGGGGAGGAGGCACGGGCAGCCCCACATCGCGTGTGATCTCAGGAAACACTGTCAACTTCTTACCCTTTCTCCAGGGTCCCCAACTTGGCCAGTGGGACCCATGGTTCCTGGTGGTCCGGGAAGACCCTAGAATTAAAAATAAAGTTGGAATAGAGTTAAAAGATGGGGCCGCAGGGCAAGGCCCGATTTCTACCTGGCCAACCAAGGCAGGGGTGGGGCAGGAAAGCGCCGGCTCCCAAGCTGTCTGCAAAAGTGACGAGCCCCCCTTTTCCATCCAGGAGACTGAAGGGTGTCACCAACCCCACCCCACCAAGAGCGCCTATGGCAAGTCACAGGATGAAACCTGATACTCACCGCAGGGCCTTCCGGGCCAGGCGGACCCTCAATCAGCATGCCCTGTGGAGACAGAGAGAGGCGTCTGAGACCACGGCCCGACCCTCCCGACAGGACAGGGAGACAGAGAGAGGCGTCTGAGACCACAGCCCAACCCTCCCGACACCCCGGGCCCAGACCCCAGCGGGGTGGACAGCCTTCAGCCGCGTGTACAGAGGCCCTGGCCCAGTAACTGCTGTCCTGGAGGGGTCTCCAGAGCAGACTGCAAGGGGGGCCTGGGCGGGGCCTCGGTGCCTGCACTCCCAGCACTCCCAGGAGAAGAGCAACCCTGGCCCTCAGACAGGCTCCCTCAAGACCAACGCCTCAAGCAGCACCTGAAGACGCAGAGGTGAGGAAAAGGAGCAGAGGCCACCAGGCTCCCCGAGTCGCCCGAAGGGGAGTGCCGGGCAGGCCCACCAGGCCACAGCCACTCGAGGGAGGAAATGGATGTCGGGATGAAGGGACTCAGATGGGTTTAGGAAGGGTAAGGGAAAGCAGGTCTGACAGACCCCAGGCTGGACTTCTGCCCCCAGCCAGGACCACCATCAGGCCCCTGTGCTGCAGCCTCCAGAACCCGCCTCCCTCCAGGAAGGAAGTGTGTCCCCCGATGCATGCCAAAGCCCAGAACCCACGGGAAGCCTGCCAAGTCCACCTGCCCACTCGGCCCTCCTCCCCCAGCCCTCACCACCTGCCCACTTGGCCCTCCTCCCCCAGCCCTCACCTCACCACAGGGCCCGCCTGCCTCAAGCACGCCCAGGCCTCACTCTAACTCCAATGGGGACAGAGCCTCCTGGCCCCTGGATCAGCCTGAGTCCCAGGAAAGCAACGTGGACAGCCTTGAGGGCAGCAGAGGGAGCACAGGCGCGGCTCCCTGTAGGACGGGGCTCCCTGCCGAGACCCCTACTTCCAGCCCCTTCCCCAGGGCTGGATTCCCGTCTCCACTTCTGACCTGGCAATGCCAGGGTCAGGCGCCCCCAATGCCCCAAGCATCCTCTGTTTCATGCCGATTTCAGGGGCGCTGCTCCTCAGAGCGACTTGCTGTGGCAGACGGGACCACTCAACAAGGCAGCGGAGAAAGACCCCGAGGCAGCCAGAGAGCTATGATGCAAGCTAGGACCTCAAGGGCCACATTTGCGAAGCGGTCTCCAGGAACTCGGCATTGCCTGCCCTGCATCCCTCCAAGTGTCTGCTCCCACATGGCAACACAGCACCCCTCAGCCACCCGGCATGGCTCAAGCAGGCCCAGGCGCAGCTCTGGCTCAGCTCTCCAGGGTGCAGGTGTGGCCTATTCTGCAGCTGCAGGGAAGGAAGGCAGGACCTGCGGCATGGTGCCCTCCACCTAGAGGTCAGAGGATGGTGTGGACAGCTGGGGTCCCACGCAGAAACCCGCCACAGGGGTGGAGGCTCTGCAGAGAGTTCCCTAGGATGACGCCTGGCGGGGCTATGAAGTGGAGCCACCGCTGAGACGCGGGACTGCGGTGCCACCAGCCTTCAGCCCCAGCCTGGGAGGGCAGCAAGGATGAGGTTCCAACTCATGAGTCCTGCTGTGCAAAGCTGAATGGGCAGTGCTGCCTGAGGCCGGGGGCCACCCCCACCCAGCGTGCCCAGGAGGTGACACACACAGTGAAAAACTGTTCTAGAGTCGTGGGATATATGGCTGCTCGTCCTGTTGGGTTCTGAGCTTCCTTGGGGCTGCTACTTCTTTCTTCACGCCCCCCGCTTTGGAACGGGAATGTCTGTCCCATGCCTGTCCCTGCCATGTAGTTTGGAAGCGTGAAGCTTGTTTCATTTCACAGGCTCACAGTTGGACAGGGCTTTGCTTCAAGACAGAGAACTGAAGCGTGAGTCTCATCTGTATCTGATTCACGTGAGACTCTGGACTTTGGACTTTGGAGTTGATGCTGGAACAAGTGAAGAGGCCGCAGCTCCCGGAGGGAGAGAATGTAAGCTGCACGTGAGAAGGACATGAATTTGGGGGCCGGGGCAGAATGCTAGGGTTTGAATGTGTCTCTCCAAAAGCCATGTGTTCAAAAACTCAATGCCACGGTGTGAAGAGCTGGGATCTTCAGGAGGCGATGAGGTCCCCAGGCGCTGCCCTCCTGGATGGGTGCAGTGGGTTGGTTAGGGTGGGAGTGAGCTCCTGATGACAGGGCACCAGCAGTCACCTTCTCACCACGCATGAGGCGGCAGCACTGTGGCCTCTCTGTGTGTGACTCCCCACCTCCAGAACTGTGAGCCAATGACTTCCTGCTCATTCTAAATCACCCTGTCTGTGGTGTTCTGTGACAGCAATACAGAATGGACTGAGACGACTCACTTCTGACAAGTCAAAGGATTTGTCCAGCCAGGCCACAGGCCAGCGGGGCCGTCACCAGAGGTGCTGGGTACCAGGCTGGCAAAGCGACTCCCGGTCAGGGGGCTGCAGATCTCCCCACCCCTCCCATCCTGCCCCAGCTGGGGAGGCTCTGCGCTGTGTTTACACAGATGCACGCTCAGAGAGCCTCCATGTGTGTGCTGCACACAGAGAGCTCATCCAAGCAGCTCCAAGATGCCAGCTTTCCAATTTCCTTCTCAACAAAGGCAGCTGAGAAGCCCAGGGCTAAGCTGGGATTAAGGGAGAACCACTGCCCATCAAGGGGCCAGGGCAGCACCTGCCTTCTCAGACACACAAATTGCTCTTCTCAGGGAACTGGGGCAGTGCGGGCGGGGACCTCACAGGGGGGCCAAGCCCAGATCATCCCAGGTTGGCGTGTAAGCAAGCTGGGAATGGCTGGGTGAACACACCTGGGGGAGGGGAGGCCCGAACCTTCCCAGGCAAGCTGTGGCCCCACTCTGGCCCCAGCCCACGCAACCACGGATGCCACTCTCAAAACTCCCCCGTGGTAAAGAGGTACGAGAGGAAAATGTCTCAATATAGTTAACGAGACTGCACTGTAGATGTAACTTGCAGAGACAGCAGAGCAGATTTGGGCACTCTTACACAAAGAAGAAACAGAGGCAGCTGCGGGACGGTGGTGGTGAGTGCGTTGCTCTGCTGAACTCAGGCCTACTTCACTGTGTCTGTGTGCCTGGATAAGCCCATCAAACATGCTGCACCCCTTCACTGCACGTAGTTTTTTTTTTTTTTTTTCTTGAGATGGAGTCTCACTCCGTTGCCCAGGCTGGAGTGCAGTGGCGCGATCTCGGCTCACTGCAACCTCCGCCTTCCAGGTTCAAACGATTCTATAGCCTCAGCCTCTGGATCTCGGCTCACTGCAACCTCCGCCTTCCAGGTTCAAACGATTCTATAGCCTCAGCCTCTGGATCTCGGCTCACTGCAACCTCCGCCTCCTGGGTTCAAGCGATTCTCCTGCCTCAGCCTCCCAAGTAATGGGATTACAGGAACCCACCACCACACCTGGCTAATTTTTTGTATTTTTAGTAGAGATGGGGTTTCGCCATGTTGGTCAGGCTAGTCTCGAACTCCTGACCTCAGGTGAGCCACCCACCTCAGCCTCCCCAAGGGCTGGGATGACAGGCGTGAGCACCGAGCCCAGTGAATGCAGATCATTTTAACAAAACAAATAAGAGATCTCGGACCTGGCAGAACTCAAGGCAATCTCAGTGGAGGCTCGCCCATCTGGTAAATGGCACATACTCAAAAACAAAACACACTGTCAAGTGGAGATAGTAATTTCCATAACCCTAACAGACACCGCCCAGGTAAAATCAGCCCCTGAATCTGGGGGCTTCCTGGCTGGAAGCACCTGGATAAGAATGAACCTGTCTCCTCTCAGCTCCATGGATTTCTGTCCTTTTAGGGAGCCTTCGGTCTGGGTCTGGTTGACAAAGAGAGGGAGCAGGACTGAGGGGGAAAGGGCTGGGCACACCCCCGGAACAGATGCAACTCCCAGTGTGGATAGGTAGAGGGGATGGGAGACAACACACACCCCTCCACGGCTGGGACGCCCACAGGGCCCCAGGACCTGGCCATCTGTTTATGTGCCGCTTAGACCCGAGGACATCTGGCGATGTTCCAGGTTGAGAAATTCCGACTGTTTGTGATCTCTGCGGGGAGTCTGGCTAAAGCTACCGGACACTTGGAGCAGGCTGGGGCCCAGGGGAGGGAACCCTTCCTAAGTGCATCCAGGCGGCTGCTGCTTTTCCCCGCAAAGAAGAACTGGACTTCCCAGAGCCTCGATGCTCCTGCTGGGCACCTCGGCTCTCAGCCCTCTCCTGACCCCAACCTTGCCCGCTGCTGGCTTCCCAGGGGCCTGGCAGTGGAACACCTGTGCCCACCCCGCACTCCCACCTGCCTCCTGGAGCCTGGGCACCACGTCTACACTCACAGGGCCAGCTCACCGGGGAGTGGGAGCCAACATGAAGCTCATGCAAAGGTTTCAGCCCAGCCCTCCCAGAGCAGGGCGGGGAAACCCGCAGGGCTGGGAACCCGCAGAGCCAGGGCACCTGCCCATTCCTGAGATCCCATCTTCCTCCCTAAGCAAGAAGCCCCTTTCACTGAAGCAATGGGGACCCCCTAAAAGAAGCCCAAGGCCAAGCTCAAATCCACCTGGGGGCCAAGACTGTCGTGGGAAATGCTGCAAGGATTCCCACCTCCTGGCAGCAAGCGTGGCTTGCACTGGGACCTGGGACACAGCCT
The DNA here is from genome assembly GCA_963573645.1 of Pithecia hirsuta. Taxonomy (NCBI): domain Eukaryota; kingdom Metazoa; phylum Chordata; class Mammalia; order Primates; family Pitheciidae; genus Pithecia; species Pithecia hirsuta. The sequence goes on from CAUYLZ010009647.1 coordinate 130,465, forward strand.
CTACTGCTGTTCACCTTCTGGCAAATACCCTCAGGCACAGCAGAACAGGCCCGCAGCCCCCTTCGTCTGGGTGAGTCTGCCCAGGCGGACAGCTGCCACTCTCCCCTACAGCTGCTCTGCTCCCTGAGCCCAGGCCTGGCTCTGAGGTTTTCCATGTTTCTGAGCAGGGGGCGCCTGGCCTCAGAGTCTCCCTTCACTCCTCTGCACCCCCTTGTCCTGCATCCCATGACCCTTCTACCTCAGATGAGCTCTGTCCTTCCTGGACCCCCAGAGGGCCCTGGAAAGGGGCTCTGGTCTGAAAAGAGGATGTGTCTGTGGGCACCAGCAGGTCCTACCCCTGGGCTGGGCCATGGAGCCCCACAAGAGCCATCCAGAGGCTTCCATAGGCCAGGAAGGGGTGAAGCCTTGGGCCCTGGAAATTCCACCCCAGAGACGGGACACCTCCCATCTGCCCTGGTCACCAGCTTCAAACAGACTCCATGGAGACGAAGGCCTGCTACGTGCCATCCGTCAAGGTTCCAAGAGAATGTCCCCCCGCTCTACAGGAGGGTGGAGGGTCACCATGACTCCACATTCCAGGAACAGCAGGTCAGGGGGCTTCTGGGAGCCCTGAGGTGTATCCTGAGCTCAGCCCTCAGGAACTGAGTCTTGGCGGCGGCAGAAACAGCCTGGCGGCGGCAGAAACACCCACCCGAGCCGCGGGACCGGCCGTGGTGCAGGACACGCACCTCCTCCCATGGGCACTCGGAGAGCGTGGCAGGGCGAGCTTGGTGCTGGCTCCTGCCTGCTCTCGGGTCTGGAGCTGCTTCCAGCTGCACTGCTGTGCCCACCACGTGCAGGCACAGGGCTCCCGGCCCAGCCGATCACGGGGCTGGGGTGTCAAGACCTTGACCTTAGCGGCTCTGAGACCCCAGGGAGAAATGCAAGACCCCATCCAGGCCATGGCCCCCTGAGGGACAAGGGCGAGGACACCCCAGGGGGCAGGGCCCCCACCAAACCCGCCGACCCAGAAGGGGCATCTCAGACACCCTCCGCTACAGTCCTACACTCGAGGGCACTGTCAACAGGAACTTCTTAAACTCATCCATGATCTCGTTACCTAACATAGTTGGGTTTCACTCAGCTGGAATTTCAGCACAGTGCTGTTTTATTTAATTCCCTTGACAAAGTTTCATCAACAGCATTCCATGTTTCAACAGTTTCAGCAAACTTACTCCAAATAGTTGTGTAACAGGCGCGGAGAGGTACGCCACGTGTTAACTATTCCCTACCACTGCCGCGCATCTTTGACAAGGAACCGGCCGTTAACGTCCTCTCCTCCACCCCTCAAAGGGGACTCCACCTCTGCCTCACCAGCTCTGAGCTGCTTTTCGCCCCAGGTGAAATGGACACGCGTTGAGATGCTCAGAGCTTAGGTGCAGGATGAGCTTTGATCTGTGCCTATCCCGCCCCCACCTACCCCGCCTCCACCTATCCAGTCCGCTCCTATCCTGCCCCCTCCTACCTCACCCCCTCCTATCCGGCCCCCTTCCATCCCGCACCCCCATCACAGTCCAGAACATCCCCACCTGAAGGGCCTCATCCTGGTGATGAGTGGTGCATGGACTCCACGAGACCTGGAAATGATCCCGTGTGTGCAGGTGCAGTGGGGCCCAGGGAGCTGGTCACACCTTCCACGCCCTGCATGCTCCCAAGCAGCAGCTCCCCAGCTTCAGGGAGAGAATAAGAAACGTCCTTACCGGCTCAATGATGGCTGGTTCTCCCTTTTGGCCTTTCTCGCCCCGAGGTCCTCCAATCTGGGGGTGATAAAAGGCAGGTGGAGAAAGAATCAGAGAGAAAAGTGAAAAAGCAAGTCAGATTACACAAAATCCGGCCAATTTCGCAAGGCGAGGGCATTATCACAGCTGGACATCTTCCCAGGCCCAGGTGGATGCCAGGAGCACTACGGAGGCTAGCTCCACACAGCCCATGCAACTGCTAACGAAGGAACAGGCCCAGAGGCGGTCGTGCCGTGACGTACACGTTATTCAGAGCAAATTTGAGGCACTGAGGTCTCTTTAAAACTAAAGTTTTGGGAATAGCGTGCAACACTTGTACTGCCTGTAGGGCCCATCCCTGAGGAGCCCCCATGGTGCCCCGCTAGCCCCCAGCCCCACCCGGCGTAGGGGTCTGCACTCTCTCACCCCTTCATAGATGGTATCCTGGTTTGCCGGCATTCCCGGCCCAATCTCCGACGGGGAGTTGGTGGGGTCATAGTAGGGGTCGTAGTAGTTTTCATCGAGGTTCCTGATGGTTTCCTCGGTGAACTCCCCCTCCAAGTCATCTGCACCTTCTCCCAGAGGCGGAGCTGGCTGCAGAGGGAGAGGAAGGTGCAGGGTCACCTCGCAAATGCACCAGGTACCGCCGCTCCATCAGGCCCCGGGCTGGCACCGTGGCTACCCTGTCAACTGGGCAGAGACACCCCCCTCTGAGGAGAGATCCCTCTGAGGGCTCCAGGTCTGACAACTCCAGGACTTCAAGACCAGCAGCCTCCTAAGCCACACACACCTGGAGTCTGGAGTCCAGCCCACAGGGAGAGGTCCTGCGGCCCCCGGCGGCCTCCTTATGCATCTTCTCCCTCCCACAATGAAGAATCATCACCCCAGACTGCCCTGGCACAGCAGCACCCCACAGAGGTGGCACACTCATGCACCCAGGGACAGCTGTGCACCCAGAGACCTGCTCAGGCAGGGGCTCCACCCCACAGCCCCAGAGTCTTTAGACAATGCGCCCCCGGTGCAGTGCTGCAGGTGCAGGGGTCTGTGGAACGGGTTGACCTCTCTGGCAGCTAAGCATGTGCCATGTGCTACGTGCTGGGCAGGACTCCTCCCTAATCTGCAAACTCCACAGCCCCCAGAGACAAGCACTGTCAGTGCCATGCTGGAAACAAGAACGCTGAGGTCCACAGACACCGGCTGACTTCCCAGGACCTTGCACAGAGCTTTCAGGCCCGTCCCAGCCAGAACTGCCCGCCCAGCTCGTGCTTTGCTGCATTTGGCTGGGTCCTGGCTCCCAGCCCCATCCAGCCTGGCCACCCAGGTCACAGGCAGGGACTCCTCTGTCCACCAGCAAGCCCCCATCCAATCTCCACCCGAACCCCCAAAGACCAGAACGGCTGGGGTCATTCTACCCACTTTTCAGGTGAAAAATTGACCACACTGAGATCAACTCAGCAAGGCAGGGATTCCAAACTTGTTCAGCAATGCCGCCCCCCCACCCCACCGGGGGAGCCTCACATAGCCCAGCTGCAAAGGGCCTGGGCCAGCGTATAGTGGGAACATGGGGTCCACGCGAGGACTCTAAGGTAAGAACTGGAGAAAGGAGGGTCCTCAGCGCTGTGGCCCCACCCTGGCCCTTCCCCGCACCCCAGACCAAACCAACGGGAATGGAAAAAATTACGTTGGGGGTACTGGAGGTGCCGGCACTGCTGGTAGGAATCTCAGCCCCGGCACCCGGGTCTGTGGGCTGGTCAGGGTTCTCCTCGCCCTCGCCGTAGGTGAGGTCCTCGTAAGGTGAGGGCGTATAGTAGTCCTCGCTGGGCACGTAGTCATAGTCCCCGATGCCAGGGTCCTCTTCCTTCCCAGCCCCTTCACTGGTTTCAGGCAGGGGAGCAGCTTCCGTGGGGGTCGGGGTCGGCTCCTGGGAGCCAAGGGCAGAGAGAGCTGCAGTCAGGACGGCGGCTGGGGCAGAGCGAGGTCTGGGCTTGCCACATCTCCGTGTGTGGGCATCTCAGTGGCAAAGCCTGGATCCCTCGCCTGTCAAGAGGCCCAGAGACTCGGTGCCAGGTGGGCTGGGGGCAGAGCACGCGGGAAGGCGGCGGCCCAGCTGGGAGCCCTGGGTCACTAAGCGCTCGGAATGGATTCCAGCCACCCAGTTACACACCAGAAAACGGCCAATCGTATCTCAATATTTAAAAAACAAAAGGCCAGATGTGGTAGCTCAAGCCTGTAATCCCTACACTTTGGGAGGCTGAGACCAGCAGATCACCTGAAATCAGGGGTTTGAGACCAACCTGATCAACATGGAGAAACCCCCTCTCTACTAAAAATGCAAAATTAGCTTCGAGTGGTGGCGGGCGCCTGTAATCCCAGCAACTCGGGAGGCTGAGGCAGGAGAATCCTTGAACCCGAGAGGCGGAGGTTATGGTGAGCCAAGATCACACCACTGCACTCCGGCCTGGGCAACAAGAGCAAAACTCCATTCAAAAAAAAAAAAAAACAGTAGCAACATTCTAGGCTCTCAGAGTGATGTGAGATGACCAGGTCACCTTTCCCTGGAAGGATACACACACGCTCAAACACACTCGTTCATGCACACCCGTGCCTGCCTGCCACAGGCTCACACACACTGGCCCACGCTCACGCCCCACCCTCTTCACGCTGACAATGCCTCCCGGCTGGACAGCCTCCCTCCCCAGCAGGGCACCCACCCATGCGCACGCCTGCACAGGGCCCGGCCCTGCTAGGTGCAACCCTCATCTCTCACTGCTGCTCACATACTCTCAAAACCCTCCCCAGTTTCAGAGGTGAGGGGGAGGCAGCCCAGAGAGGGGAGGACCCGAGGCCAACCTCAGACTGCATCACCCCCACCCGGGGAGGCAGTGTCCTGAGCTCCACTCTCCCACCACAGCAGCACCTACGCTAGAGGACCCCAAGAACCAAACCCATCCTGTGCCTGGTATAGGGTGGGGACCAGGACCGGGGCCCAGAGACGCTCCCCTGTATACCTCGCATCTCCCAACATCCTCCTCACGGTGGAATGCCCAGTACTCGCCGTGATGGCAAAGCGTGGACGGCCCACGACAGCCCACTCCCCTGCTGAGCTGCCCCTGTGGGCTTCACCAGACAACCCGCAAGCCTCCACCTGACACCGTCTCCTGGCCTCACCCTCCCTGCACCACGGCCTCCAGGGACCCAGCCCAACCCAGGCCCCCACTCAGCCCAGACCTCAGGGACCTCTGTGGTGTCTCTGGCAGCTTCCACGGGCTTCTTGCTGGGGGTGGGCTCCTTCCCCAGGTCTTCGGGGTCTTCGTAGTAGGGGTATTCGTAGTAATAGGTCTCCCCCTCGCCATCTCCTTCCGTGTACTGAAAGCGCATCGCAGCCCCGTGAGGAAGCAGCGGAGCCCGCAGAGACCGGCCTGCTCTCCCTCCATAACCTCCAGATTTGACTGGAAGATTGCAGGCCACGGTGCCCCGCCCAGCCCCACGCGTGAACCTCCCTGTGGGTCCCCAGATGGGGTTCCTCCCTCTCCAGCTCCTTGGGAAGGTGACGCGGCCTCGCCCGAAGCCCAAGGGAGAAAGCGGGGGGACTTCAGGTCCCCTTGAGCAGAAGTCAGAGAAATGAACCTTCAAAGGTGAGACCTCTGGCCCTCTGGAAGCCAGGCCAGAACCACCAACAGAATGGCAGGCTGGGCAGCTGCAGCCATGTCACCAGCAGGCTCCCGAGCCTTCAGCCCTAAGCCTCAAAGCCCAGGAACCCCACGGGAGGGGCGTCACTGGCACACAGCAGGCCTTGTCCTGAGCCCACTTCCCCCAACCAGGAGCTGGGAGGCTGACAGGAGGCCAGCGCTGCAGGGGCTAGGCTGGGAGCTCTGTCCAGCCACACTTGGGGTTCGTAAGATGTGGCCTGGGGCGCAGGTTCCACAGTTTCATGGAAACCACCCTTCCTTCTGTCCTGACTGCTGGAGAAAGAAGGAAGACCCAAGGCGAAAGTAACAGCGGGATTTCATATTACGGATGAGAAATGAGAGGCAATAGGACCAGGGCGTGGGAGAGGATTCCCATGCAGCAGTGGTAGAAAGAACTGCAAATAAGATAAACTGGTGTGGGGCGGGAGGGGGAGGAAAGCTGACCCATGGACATGGCGGGTCCCAGGAAGAGGGGCAGAGGTGTCAGGCATGTGCCTGCCTCTCTACAGGACACTCTACACTCAAGAGATCTGAAGGTTGACCATTCTACAGTCGACAAGCCCGGGTTCCGCCCTCTTTGACAAGCTGCATGTGGCCCCTCCAGTGGATCGAGTCCAGGGGGCCACCGGTGGCCTCTGTGCTCACAAATACCCCTCAAGGTCAAGTCCAAGGGTGAGAGAGCACTGGGCATTCATCATCCAGGAGCTTGTTCCAAAGGTTAAAGGACAGGGTTGTTGATGACAACCTCTGTGACCCTATCATTCTGGAAGGTGCTATTTTGTAAAGTGAGTCAGATATCCCCATGTTTACCTCCTGGGTCCCTCTGCATCCTCACGCAGTGGATTTATTTAAAACAAGGGTCCTGTGGCTCATGTGTCCCTTCACCAACCATCCAAGTAGTCTGCCCACGCCATTCCCCCAAGATCCCAGCCAGAGTCCACTCACATATTCATCTGGATTGGGGTCCTGCGACTGTGGGGTGTCAGGCACCGCAGTGTCACAGTCAGGGCTGTAGTGCTCGCAGTAATCATAAGCTGCCCGGTGGTCCGAGACGAAGAGCAGCTGCTGGATGTCACCCTGGAAAAGAACGGACGCTCATGAAAGAGCAGCTGACAGAGCACTCACATGGGGACCTGGGAGACCCAGTCCATGCCTTGAAGCAGAGCCAAGTCCAGACCAAGCCACGACATGAGCGTATTCTCAGAGCCAAACGTCCTCCCTAGAAGCTGCCATTCATAAGAGACATGCAAGCTAGGCTGGCCCATCCATCCATCTATCTATTTATCCATTCACTCAACCATCTACCCATCCATCCATCCATCCATTCATCCATTCACTCAACCATCTACCCATCCATCCATCCATCCATTCATCCATTCACTCAACCATCTACCCATCCATCCATCCATCTATTCATTCATTCACTCAACCATCTAACCATCCATTCATCCATCCACTCAACCATCTACCCATCCATTCATCCATTCACTCAACCATCTATCCATCCATCTACTCATTCATCCATCTATTCACCCATCTATCCACCTATCCATCTACATCTACCAATCCTTCCATCCATTCACCCATCCATTCACCCATCCATCTATCCGCCCAATCCCCCATGCAACTGCCTATCCATCCATCCATTAAACCTTCTATCCACCCACTCCTCCATCCATCCATTAAACCTTCTATCCACCCACTCCTCCATCCATCCATTAAACCTTCTATCCACCCGCTCCTCCATCCATCCATTAAACCTTCTATCCACCCACTCCTCCATCCATCCAACCTTCTATCCACCCACTCCTCCATCCATCCGTTAAACCTTCTATCCACCGACTCCTCCATCCATCCATTAAACCTTCTATCCACCCACTCCTCCGTATATCCATTAAACCTTCTATCCATCCACTCCTCCATCCATCCATTTGTCCACTCATTCACTCATCCACCCACGTATCCATCCATCTATCCATCCATCCACTCATCCTTCCATCCATTCACCCATGCATCTATCTACTAACCATCCATCCATCCATCCATCCATCCAACCATCTACCTATGCATCTAGATAGGTAGCTGTGGAGTCCTCCAGACAAAACTCCTTGTATATAAAACTCCTTGTATACTCATCTATTCATCCATCTGTCTACCTATCCATCTAGATCCAGCCATCCTTCCATCTATCTATCCATCCCTCTACCCATCCTTCCATCTATCCACCCATCCATTCACCTGTCCATCCTCCCATTCACCCACCCAGCCATCAATCCATCCATTCACCCGTCCATTTATCAGACACCTGCTAAGCACCTGCCAGATGTCAGCGCAGTGCTTGTGGCTTTTGCCTGTTGTGAGAAACAGCCTGCACTCTCATCCACCCTAGACCCTGAGGGCTTGGAGGTACCCTGCCTCCTTTCCCATTACCCTCAACCACTAGGGGAGAGAGTAGTTTTAAAGAGGTGATGTCTGCTTTCTCAAAAAGTTAAAACTAGAATTACCATATGACCCAGTAATTCCAATCTCAGGGACTGAAACAGATGCATAAACAATTCACCCAAATCAGTTCAGCCTCAAAAAAAATCAAAAACAGGGACTCAAACAAATCAGTGTACACAAGTGTTCATAGTAGCATTAGTCACAATGGCCAAACAGATGCAACCCACATGTCTACCGGCAGATAAATGGATAAACAGAGTGTGGTATATGCACAGAATGGAATATTATTCGACCATGAAAGGGAAGGAAGTACTGATCCCCCGACAGGAAGTGCTGATCCCCCGACAGGAAGTACTGATCCCCCGACAAGGTGGATGAGCCCACGCTGCTAACAGCTGAACTTGCTCATTCACTGAGAGTAGCCTGCAGTCTAACTGTGCCGGCAGGAAAAGCATGTGAGTGCTTACTCCTTCTTTCTTAACCATGATGTGCAGATCATTTATTCCATTATCCTCTCAGCGCGACGTGTAGACAGGAGAAATAAAAGGGCTACTACTGGGAATAAGAAACGCAGGTCCCATCCACGTTATCTGCAGAGATGGAGATGGCAGACACGCGAGGTGTCACCCTAGCAGCACCTCGGGTTCCAAAGCAGGGGAACTTTTGATCACAGTCAGATGCAGAGAAGCTGACCAATACAGTAATGATTATAGTGATGACAGTGACGATGACTTATGTTCACTATGGATCGAGTGCAGGTAAAGAGACCGCCCATGGTCTCCCTGTGCCCGTAAGAACCCTGGAATTGTATCCGATTAATACTCTACAGCAGAAGAAACCAAAGCCTAGTGAGGTCACCAGTCCAGGGTCCCCTAGAGGGTGGGGCAGATCAGCCCAAGGCACCCTGCAAGGTTCCAGCCGCTACATGCCCCACCGCACTCAAGGGAGGGAAAAGAACATAGAAGAAAAGTCTGGATGTTGGAATCCCATCCCTGGAGATGGCACCCACAGGCAAGGGGGCTAGAGCCAGTGCCAGGCGCCAAGTGCGCTGGGTCTGGGGCCCATCTCACCAACTTGCATCCCTTCTGCACACTTTTCCAGAGCCACAGTTAAGGACAGGCCCTGAGTCTGCTGTGAGACCCTCAGCCACAGGGTTGCACGGTCAGGGTGCCCAACCCCACCTGGAGAGTGGCAAGCTCTCCACGGTTCATCCGAGCCTTCACCCCACCCAGGCAGAGGCACCACCTGCCCCTGCCGAGGCCCCACTCTGGGCCAGGAGGAGTCTAATGACAGCTTTGCCTCTGCCATGAAGACGCTGCTGGCCTGCAGCCGCGGTGGCTGTGACGCAGCTTTGTGCTGTGTACTTATGATCCTGGCGAGTCACCCTCGGGCCCAGGGTGCCAGGGTGCTGGGAGGGGCTGGGGGACATTCACAGCTGTGAGCTCTGTGTGCCCACCCGTCGCTGTTCTGAGAGCTGCTCTCTTCCACGGAGATCCTTGATGGGAGGGTCTGGCCAGACCAAGACACTGAGACTCGGAGGAGGGGTGGCAGGACCAGAACCGCTGCACACATGTGCAGGGCGGAGGGAACCCCAGCCTGCAGGCATGCTCAGGTAAACAGCACGCTGCGTGCTGCCAGACGGGCCTGGCCCGCACGCCAGCTCTGCCACTGCCTGGCCGTGTGGCCGGGGGTGAGCCTGCTCACACACACCTCTCTGTGCCCTCCTTTCACTCTGAAAAAATAAGCATAAAACAGCAGCATCCCCCTCACAGAGCTGTGGAGGCTTCCAGGCAAAATTCTTTGTATACAGAAGGCATTCAGTAAGTACTGCAAAAGCTTTTGAGGTCAGTGGGGGAAGGCAAGTGCTTGGGAAAAGCCCAGAAGGGTAGCAGAGTTGGAGGAGCTGAGGGTCAACAAAGAGCTTGTGTAGGACGCAGGGTGGGGGCCAGCGGCAGGTGCCTGAGGGTGGCAGGGAAGAGGCCACGGCAGCCAGGATGGTGCTCCTGAAAGAGGGAGGGAGCGGTGCACGGACAGGAACTGACGGGAGGGCCTGCGGACTCAACAGGAAATGGCTCTCAGCACCAAAAAGGGGAGGCTGGGGGGGTGTGCGTATGTGGGTGACCCCAACTTGTGTTTAAAAACCTCAAACAATGAGCAGGGAGCTCAGAGCCCGCCCCAAGCCGACCCTCTCTCTCTCTCTCTTTCTCTCTCCCTTTCTCTTCCTCTTTCTTCCTCTCTCCCTCTCTCTCCCCACCATCTTTGGATGTCAGAGGCTCCTGGCCATGTTTCAAATTCTCTCCAGCAGACAAGGAGGAACAGTGAATCAAAACCACACATTTTTATTAAGCGACATGACTTCTGGTTCAAATTTCATCCAATCCAAATAAAATATGTTCTCCTTTCAACTGGCAATTTGACATTTGAATATATGTTCTCCAAAGGCACTTCAAAGAAGGAAGAGAAGCCTCAGGCTCTTCAGGGTCAGCTGTGGTCCTGGGGCCTGGTGCACCTGGGATCCAGCTCTGCTTTCCCAGAAGCCCCACACTCCTCAGATCATGGGCATGTCCAGCACACCCCATACCCCAGGGTGTCCAGCACCCCGGCCATGCCTTGCAGGTCCTACATGAGGTTCTGGTGCTGGCTCAGCACATGTGGGCACAGCACCCAGGCACACCTGCACAACCTTCAGGGCCCAGGGCTAGGTAATGAACACCCACGAAGGGGGACGAAGCCCGAGGTGTCCCAGGTGCCCTGGGCTCTGCTCCCAGGCTGACCCGGCCTTCAGCCAGCCCTGACACCCCAGATTGCAGGAGTGAACAGACCAGCAGCAGGGCCGGGCCTGAGGCCCCTTCACTTCCAGCAACCACTCCTCTGCAAATGCACGTGCTGGGTTCGAATCGTTTCCCCACCAAATCCTCAGCTGGATTTTCACACTAGAAAGAGCTGGTGTGTTCTGTGCGCAGCACTGCCAAAGAGTACTGGTCTACCCAGCCCTACAGCAGCCCGTGGAGAGGAAGAGGGCGAGGCGCAGGTGCAGGGGCCCCAGATGCGTCCTGCAGAAGCAGGCGCTCTAGCCTGGGTCTGGGCCCAGGGCTCTTCGCAGCCACCCAGTGCTTCTTACCTACACATGAAGGTAAAGGGGGGGCCCTGAACACCTGGGTGCCCAGCAAGGCTGTCAGGGAGCAGGAGCTTCTCTCCAGGACCCCGGGCAGATGGGGCTGTGATGAGGGACATGCTCCAGGATCCCAGACGGACCAGATGCCTCCCTTGAAGCCCAGCAACCTCCCACGGGCCAGCCCCGCGGCTGCACGAGCCGTCGCTGCTTCCGCGCCACCTCCCAGGCAGGGGCTGGGAAGAATGCTCCATGATGTCTGCACCCCCACATCTGTCCCCCAGTAAACCCCACAAGGACTGGGAGGAAGAGGAGCTGAAGCTGAGGGAAAGGCTGGAACCCACCCTGCAGGACAGCAGTGACACACCTGCCTCTGCCCTGGGCCACAACGGGGGCCACCTGATTCCTGCAGGTCCACAGGGCCAGGTGCATGGACTTCCAGCTCAGCCCTCAGGGCTGCGGGCTGGCAGCTAGTCCACTGTTCAGAACAGAGACGAGATGGTGATGGGATCCAAACACACTTATGGGGCGCCGTGGGGTGATAAGAGGCATAGAACAGCCCTAATGGCGTTATGGGGGTCCTGGGCAGCCCTGGATGGACGTACCATGGTGGGGGACACCTGACAGCCCTGGAGGGGTACCATGGGGGGCCTGGATGGGGACAGTTAGGGGGGCCCTGGAGGGGTACCATGGGGGGCCTGGATGGGGACAGTTAGGGGGGCCTTGGAGGGGTACCATGGGGGGCCTGGATGGGGACAGTGGGAGGGGCCTGGAGGAGTACCACAGGGGGCCTGGATGGGGACAGTGGAGGTCACACTGAAGTCCTTCCGTGTCCCTGAGACCTGTGTCCATCACTGACCTGATGGAAGATGTGATGTATCCAGGGTGGAGAGAAGCACCTTCCCTGACTCACGCGCAGCCACACACTGTGCCCTACCCAGCACGTGATACCCACAGAACCCAGGGACTCCCAGAGACTCCATGTAGTGAGTCTGGAGGGTCCTGAGATTCAGAAGATTCTAACATGCGGCCAGAACTGGAGCCGCCCCTCACAGACCTCAAAGGCAGCCCGTGGGTGCAGGAATGGCCCTCCTTCTGTCGCTGGCACCCTGGCAGTTCCTGAGCCTGCACTCCTCCTTCTGGAATGTTCACTCAGAGTTGGCTCCTCTCTGGAAGCTGGGTGGGCGTGTGGAGATGTCCGGGCCAGCCCCCTACCAGCCAGACAACCTGCCCCTGGGAGTCACAGCCTCCCCATTTCAATACAAGAGATCTCCGCCTCCCCAGATCCCCTCCAGGCTGTGTGGACCAGACACACAGCTCTGCCTGAAGCTTAAGAAAGCCTTAGGCAGAGATCTGCCCCGGTGCCCTCAGAATCCTTCCCAACCTGGGGCTTCTAGCAGCCACTCCCCAGTGCGCTGGAGAGGGCACGCCACCCTGGCTGCCACAATCTGGCACACACCATCTTTCAAGTGCAAAACTAGGATCATAACTTCATGTTATATGCTGAGGGCATTTTCACAATGCCTCCTGCAACACCAAACCAAGCTCCAAACTACAGACCAGGAAAATCGGCCGGCAAAGCCTCCTCTCCTGGCGAAGCCTTGCCTGGCAGTGGCTGGCGGGAGGTGCCAGCGGCCTGGAAACAAAGGACCAGGGGCTGGTGGGCAGCCCCTGCTTCGGCTTGGGTGTGCTCATGGTTTTTCAGGGGACAGGGACCGGAAGCTAGAGCTTGGGACTGGGTCACGATACGCGTGCACAGCCAAAGAAACCCCAGAGAGGCCTCAGCCTGTAGCCTAGCAGGACCCAAACCTGGGCCTCTAGGAGGCTGGTGTAGGTCAGAATTGCCCGGCGGGCCATGCCCTGACCCTTCCCGAGGCAATGAGGCACCCCAGGAATTTCTCAGCTGCAGCTGCCCTCTCAGGCGGGTGGGCTCTGACCACAAGAACCTGCAAGCAGCCTGGCCACCATCTCAGAAAGGCCCATGGTCCCCACGGTTCCCTCCCAAGTGCCATCAGAGTCCCTGGCACACAAGTATACGGAGCCAGCCTGATGCCCTACCCAGCAGTGGCCCGTGGCTCTCCTCTGATGTCACATCCAACTGCTGGGTGACATGGCATACACCCCACCCCTGACCTTCCTCAGACATGCCCCTTCTCCCCTTCATGGCTCCTCTCCCCATCCTCTGTCCTCCTACCAACAGTGGTGGTCACCTCCTTCCTGATCTGGCCCCAGACCCTGGAAAGGCAGAGGCCGATCGCTACCGGGATATGGAGCATGGCCTGCTGCCTTGCCCCTGACCTGCCAGAGTGCCAGGTGCCACGTGTCCCCTTCATGCTGCTTTCCAGCCTCCTGCAGGGCCAAACACCCACCAGATGCAGGTGAGCCTGGCCAGCAACCCCACACTTGCAGGCCAAGCGCCAGGATCCGGGGCTTCCTGGTGTGTTGTGTGGCTGTGCGTGTGCATGCATGTGTCCAGCACCGTGTTGGTGCAGGTGTGTACTGTGCACACACATACTGCATTCGTGTGTATGGTGTGTGTGTGCGGTGGACACATGCCTATGTCATGTACACAGGATGCATGCATGTGTATGTGTGACATGGGTGCATGCACGCACTTTGATGCACGTGTATACGGCGTGGCATGCCCCATGTGCGTATGTGACCAGGCATGCCTGTGTGTGGCACACGTGGGTCCTGGCACAGCACTGGGGAGGGCACCCAGGTGCCTGGGATTCAGGCCCCTCCCTCAGCAACAGCCCACAGGTCCTTGAGGCTGCTCATCCTAAGCCCACCCCACTTCCCAGCTCCAACGGGACAGGCTGGGTCGAGGTGTCAGATACCTTCAGCACGCACCGCCATGTCCAGCATGCTTCGGGAAAGGCCCAGTTCCCAGCCTTGCCCCATGCCTCAGCAAAAGTGACTTTCCTCACAGGTCTGGCCCTACTCCCATCCTGCAGCCCCTCTAGGAGGAAGGCGAGGCCCCCTTTCCAGTCTCCTATCCCCATTTCACAGATGCAGCCGTGGAGGGTCCGAGAGGTGGGGCCACTCTCGCAAGGCACTGGGAGGAGGGCTGACCAGGTCTCCTGCACCTCCGCCTGCAACCCCCACAGTCCCCACCCCAGAGCTGCTGGCCTTGGAGTCAAGGTCATGGTGCCAAGTCACATATCCTGCACATAGGACGACCATGGGCTCCCAGTTCCCATACCACTGTCCTGTGGCCCACATGGCCCTAGAAGCAGGCGCAGGCACCTGATCAATCTGCCTGGCGGGTCCAGGCTTCTCCTGTTCCATGTCTTGACTTCCCAGGATAAGCCCCTGAACCGCTCTGTTTAACTTCCAAAGCCAAGACCCAGCACCAGCCACCTGCGCACCTGGCCCCGTGGCTGCCCAAAGAGGCAGGCGGCACCCGCTTTCACGCCATCCCTTGCTCTGATAACTGGCCACGTTCCCCCTTTACACTCCTGCTTTCTGCCCCCTGCCAGGTACTAAAGTGCCCAGGAAGTTTCTGCCACCAGGCCAAGGTTATTGTGGCCATCCCGCCCCACCACAGAGCCTCTGCCAGTGATGCAATGTGCGGCCACGTTCGAGGGAAGATGGGTCAGTGGCCGCAGCGGGGAGTAGGCTGTCCTTGGCTCTGGCAGAGATGGGAGTATTTTGCTGAGAGAATCAGTTCCGCATTTTCTGCTAATGAGACTGGATCCAGGCTGCATTTCTATTATGAGCTGAGGAAATTACAAGGTTTTCGTTGAGAGCCTCGTAAGCCTGGGGCCATGGAGACGGGAAATGTGGGGCTCACCAAGTAAGAGGATCCTTTGGCCGGGACCCCAGCCCAGGCGCTTCTGTGGTGCTGTTCCCTCTAATCACAGGCCCAGCACCTCTGCCATTTAACTGTGCACTCCTCTTTCAACCCAATCCCCCATCTCTGGGCTGAGCCAGCCCCTGATGACTTCCTGGTACACAGGTCCCCTCCTCATCCAACCGAAACAGGCTCCACAGGAATCCCAGCGGAGCACTCTGCTTTCCCCGCAGATTTTATCATATGATTTTTGCTGGAGCACTTGGTGCTGGTAAACACGTATGACTGAAGACAAACCCTTCTGGTTGGAGGCTGCGGGAGAAGCGGTCGGCAAGCACGCTGTCCACGAGCAAGCGCCCCGCCACGGGCAGGCCCTGCCACAAACCTCCCCTTCCCAGCGGGAGGGCACGCTGTCCAACCTCCTGTACAAAACGCAGCCCAGCCGAGTTAGCACGCCGACGGGGAGGGACAGAGGCAGGGAGAGCCACAGGTGGTGCTAAGGCCTGGAGCTGGGTTCACCCGGGCCCACATGCGAACCCTGCCCCTCTGGCTGAGTGATCTCAGCTGTGTTCGCAAACCACGCGAAACCATGCCTTCCTCTTCTGAAGCTCAGGATGGAAACAACGCTGGCCCCAGAGGCAGCTGGGAGGGTGGAATCCAGCCCTGAGCTCTGCAAACAGGAGCTAAGAGCGTGACTGCTTCCCCGCAAGTACTATGCAGTCCTCAGCTCTCTCCTGCATGGGGCTCCCCCCGCTGGGCCCAGCGGATTCTAACACAGATGTGGCCAGTGCGGCCTGGCCGATGCCACCGGGCCCCTTGTCCACGGGCCACTTCCTTGATGTCCTCAGAGCTTTGCACGTAGGAGACCACCACATGCCCCATTCCAGCCGCCACGGGCCCGAACAAGTCACAGCTCCCATCTCGCTTTGATGCTTTCCATCCGTGAGTCACACAAATGGAGAAACAAAAGCCCCCAAGCCAGGGAGGCCTAAACAATGTTTGCCATGGTTTCACGGCACCGGTGCGAACGAGGTCCACACGATGAACGAGAGTGTTAGAGAAATATTTTCGTGTCATCGGAAACGACTGTCTCCGCGGTGTCCCCGCTCGCTGCCTCCGGCCCCCGTCCAGTTCTCACCTGCAGCTGCCAGCCCGAGACGTGTAGGGTCAAGTCTCCTCAGCACAGCTCTGGTGCGAGGCTGGGAAATGACGCACCTGTGTCTCCATCAGGGGGGTGGGGCGGGCCGCACGTGTGCAGACAACGGGCACGACGAGGTCACAGCCTTGTGCAGACCCTGAAGCTGGCCACAGGGACTAACGGGTCAGCACAGCAAGCCGGGAGGGGGGCCTCGTCTCCAGACCACGGGACGGAACGGCGGCACCAATGGCGGGGGCCAGGCAGCAGGTCCACCTCCTCAAAGACTGGCTCTCTGCAGAGGTGGCAACCTCACCAAGCCCACCCCTGTGGCTTGGGCAGTGCATGCCTGAGCTGCTCCTTCCTTCTCCGCAGCTGGCCTTGGGGAGCAGCGGGCCGGCAGACACTCTGTCCCATGGCACACAGGGCATCGCCGCCACCGGGGATGGACACTCAGTCCAGGCTCCACGGCACACAGGGCATCGCCGTCACTGGGGACGGACACTCAGTCCGGGCTCCACGGCACACAGGGCATCGCCGTCACCGGGGACGGACACTCAGTCTGGGCTCCACGGCACACGGGGCATTGCCGTCACCGGGGATGGACACTCAGTCCGGGCTCCATGGCACACGGGGCATCGCCGTCACCGGGGATGGACACTCAATCCGGGCTCCATGGCACACGGGGCATTGCCGTCACCTGGGATGGACACTTAGTCCGGGCTCCACAGAAGGAAGCCACCGACCCTTGGCAGCACTGCCCAGAGAAGCACAGCAAGGGGGAGGCATTGACCCCACAAGGCCTGAGCGCCGGATCTCTCCTTGTCGTCTGTGAGGACATCAGCATGTGACTAATTACTCCAGGCCTCCATTTGTTGATAAAAGTGGGTAATAAGATCTACCTCACAGAGCAGAGGGCTAAACAGGATTGCACCAGAACACTGCCCAGAGCGATTGGCATCCACCAGCACAGCCTCCACGGCCACCACCACCATCAGCACCAAACCCACAGAACCAACATACTACTAACATCATTACCACCACCACTATCACCCTCATCACTACCATCACCCGCATCACCATCACCAGCATCACCATCACCACCACAATCATCACCTCCACCACCACCTTCACCAGCATCACCACCATCACCTCTGTCACCACCTCCACCACCACCACCATCACACCATCATCATCATGGTCACCTCTACCACCACCTTCATCACCACCTTTACCAGCATCACCTCCACCTCCACCAGCATCACCACTTCCCCACCACCATCACCTCCACAACCACCAACACCTCCACCACCACCTCCACCAGCATCACCACCATCACCTCCACCACCACCTTTACCAGCATCACCACCACCTCCACCAGCATCACCACTTCCCCACCACCATCACCTCCACAACCACCAACACCTCCATCACCACCTTCACCAGCATCGCCACCTCCCCACCACCATCACCTCCACCACCACCTTCACCACCTCTACCAGTATCACCACCACCACCATCAGCAATATCCCCAACACCACTACCGGTATCACCATCGCCTCCACCACCGTTACAACACCATCATCATCATCTCCATCATTACCTTCACCACCACCATCACCATCTCTCCACACCACCATCACCACCAGCAGCATAACCACCTTCACCATCATATCCACCGCTGCCATCACCACGACCCTCACATCACTACCCTCACCGCTACCGTTAGCACCACACCACTGTCACCATCCATCATCATGCTCACCATTAACATCACCACCACCACCATCACCACCACCATCACCAGCACCACCTCCTCTGCCACCACCACTGCCAAACAGTCCTGCCCCCGAGAAGCCTCACCAGCCTTTCCTGGCTACACCTCCGCAGCCAGCTCTGATTGCTCATTCTTTTGCTCATTTAACCAGTATTTTTTTCATCTCTCTGATAAGTCTTAGGGACACAAAGATGAATAAATCTGTGTCTCAAGGGAGAAGCTTGGGGAGGCAGCAGAGGAACAACTGGCTCTGCCTGGGAGGTCGAGGAAAGTGTCATGGAGGAAGTGGCTCAGAGCTGGGCCCGGAGGAGAAGAAGGCGGCCTCGCTCTGCCATGGTCTCATCCCCTCTCCTCTGCACAAGACTCCACACTCGGGCCACCCACTCTCCACTCCACCCACCACCTCTGCCGTGGGCTCAGATCCCAGTTCTTTCTGTTCAGCCTCCGTTCAGCACGGTCTCCACACCTGAGACCACCTGCCCTCTGTTCCTAATGCCACCCATGACAGCACGCATTCCTGTGACCACAGCGCCACGCTGATGATCGCAGATGGGTCTGTCACCCACAAACCCCTAAGTCTCTTTCATACAAAATGCTTCACTGCCGCTTCTGGTCCTGCGCTTATACAATTCATTGTTTGGAACCCAAGTGCAGACGTGCACATTTATCCTTAGTGAATTTATTCCCTCCATTCCAGAACACAGTCCCAGCTTGAAAGATCCTTCTGAGTCTTCATCCTATCAACCAACAGAGTAAGGTGGCCTCCCCAGTGATGGGGGCGGTGACAGATCTGGCTCCCGGGTGCCTCTGCAAATCAGCCACCATGAGGAAGACCTGTACTTCTCTGTGGAGCACACACAGCCCCGCTGTGGCTGCAGGCAGGAGGGAGGAGCTCACTGGGTTGTGTTAGAAGCCAGGCTGCTCCCTACACTCCCTGCCATCACGTCCTGCGGTGAGCACATGCGCCTGTGACCCAGCCTCCCTGACAGCAGAAGCCAGTGGTGTGGGGCTCAGACATCCTGCTAAGAAGACCACGTGGCGTGGCTCAGACGCCTCTAAAGTAAAACTCACTATCGGACGTGAGAGGAATGGGGTAAGGCCGCGTGGCTAGCTCGTGGGAAAACCCGCACTTCTCAGCTCCAGAAAGTATCTTCCAACACACAGCCTCCCAGAGGCATGGGCGGCAGGCAGCCAGGGCTCTGGAGACAGCGCGTGGGGCGCACGCGGAATCACACCAGAGTCCAGGACTCCAGGAGGGCTGAGCGTCCCCGGCTGCAGCCTGGTCTCCCACAGGCCCTTCTGGAGGACAGGCTTGCAGACAGAGCCAGGATGGGTGTGGGCCGGGGGCACCTGGACAAAGGCGTCCTGGGGAGACCTGGTCCCCGTGGTCAAGGAAACCCCAGCAGAAAACAGTGCGGAACCGTTTGCACAAAAAGCAGAAGCTCAAGGTTGAAGCGCCGGGGTCTGGAGCCAAATAGGGGCAGGAAAGATGGGGGTAAGAAGAAAGGGAAGCAGAAAAGAGGGGAGCAGGATGGATGGGGGCAGAAAGGAAGGGGGAGGAAAGAAAGGGGGACAGGAAGAAGTGAGGCAGAAAGGATGGGGGACAGGAAAGGGGTCAGGAAGGAGGGGAAAAGGAAGAAGGGGGGCCAAGAAGAAGGGGGGCAGGAAGAGAGGGGAACAGGAAGGAGGAGGGAAGGAAGGAGTGGGGACAGAAATAAGGAAAGACAGGAAGGAGGGAGGACAAGAAGAAGAAAGGCAGGAAGGAGAGACGAAGGAAAAGGGGGACAGGAAAGAGGAGGGACAGGAACGAGGGGGAAGGAAGGAAAGGGGATAGGAAGAAGAGGGGGGAACAGGAAGGAGGCGGAAGGAAGGAGGGGGGATAGGAAGAAGG
>CAUYLZ010009648.1:0-53852 GCA_963573645.1 Pithecia hirsuta
CCTGATGCTGATATTGGATACCTCAATCACTCCAAAGCAAATAAGTTTAGATTCTACCCAGGCTCTGTTCCTTTGCTTTCTTAAAATGAGTTTTCTACCTTAGTGTTGCTTTCATTTCATAAATCTGACAAATAATAGTAATAAGAAAAACAAGTAACACCACTGATTAAACACTTACCTACTGTGTTAAGCATTTTACAGGTAATCTCTCATTTAATCATTACAACAGCATCTTATTACCTCAATTTTTACAGCTGTTGGAGTAAGGATAAAAGAATTAAGTTGCTTGCCTAAGACCACACAACTAGCCCGTTTAGTAGTTGGAATTTGATCCCACGTCTGTATGATTCCACTGTACACTCTCCTTAATTCATGATGTGTTTCTCAGAATATTCTATAAGCATAAGATGAAGAATTATAATTGTCGAAGTCATCAGAGAGAACTCAAACATTGTTTCATATGATGGGATTATTTCATACAGTAGAATCTTCTCTTCAACCACAGTTCACACAGAAGCTCAAAATACAGAGATGATCAACCTGCTTTTCTGGTTACAGTGGCACAGCCCATATTTAAAACTATCTACCTTGCCCCGTAAAGCTTTTTCATCTCCCACCCTTTAGCTCTGATGGAAACTGAGGCACGTGGCTTAAAAAAAACAACTGAAATGCTAATAAAATGTAGAGGCTATTTGAATATTGATGAGAGGTGTTCAAATGTAGCTAGAAATGTGACTATTTGTATCCATAAGAAAAAGCTGCTCATTAGTATTTGTGTGGTGTTATATGATTGTCCTGATGCAGTAGAGATTGAAATATATTCAAAGAATGTAAAATTGCACAGTCATACAGACTAGCAAGCCACCTAAGTGATTTTAAATGCTTTCTTTAAGAAATATAGCACTGGAGGGGTAGAAAAAGATGGCAAAATAGAAGCCTCCACCAATCATCTCATCCCTCCAAGGACAACAATTTAACAACTATCTACACACACAAAAAAATCTCTGTAAGAACCAAAAATCAGGTGAGCACTCATAGTGCCTGGTTTTAACTTCGTATCGCTGAAGGAGGCACTGAAGAGATAGGAAGGACAGCCTTGAATCACTAATGCCATCCCTCCTGCTGCAGCATGGTATGGAGGGTATTTCTGTGCCCTGGGGAGAGCCAGCAATTGAAGGCACTGAACTCAGTGCTGCCCTTCTGATGGCAGAAAGCAAAGTCCGACCAAACTCAGCCGACCCTCATCCATGGAGGGAGCATCTAAACCAGCCCTAGCCAGACAGGAATAGCTGATCGCGGGGGTCAGAACTTGAGTTCCCACAAGCCCTGCCACCACAGGCTAAAATATGCTGCAACCCCAGAATAAACTTGAAAGGCAGTCTAGGCCACAAGGAATGCAACAACTAGATCAGCCCTCAGGCTGAACTAGGCCCAAAGACAGTGGACTGGGTCAGATGTGGCGGGGAGACACACATATCTGCTAAGATACCAGCCCAGGTGGCTAAGAGGGTGCTGGTATCACCCCACCCCTAACCCCAGGCTACACAGCTTGCAACTTCCAAAGAGACCCCTTGGTTCTGATTCAGGAAATCGGATGAAAGAGTGGGGAGGATTTTGTCTTGCGTCTTCAGTAGTAGCTCAACCACAGCAGGACAGGGCACTGGTCAGAGTCACGAGGCCCCCTTTCCAGGCCCTAGCTCCCAGACATTTCTAGACACACGCTGGGCCAAAGGGAACCTGCTTCCTTGAAGAAAAATGCCCAGTCCTGGCAGCTTTCACCACCTGCTAACTCAAGAGCCCTTGGGCCCTGAATACCACCCAGGTACATCAAGTGCCTTGGATGACACACTGAGACGTTCTGGCTTTAAGTACCAGTTCAGCCACAGCGGGTCGGGTACCAGGAGGGCTCTCGTAGTCTTTCATTCCAGAATTTGGCTCTTGGATGGGATATCAGGGCCTCCCCTGGCCCAGACGGGACCTCACTCCCCTGCAGGGTGAGTCCTAGGCCAGGCAGTATTTACCACGGTCTGGCTAAAGAGCGCTTGAGCCTTAAGGGAAGATCAGCAGAAGTCTGGCAGTACTCCTGATGGGCCTGAGGTGGTGGTGGCCATGAGGTGAGATTCCTCTGCCTTTGGTGAGGCTTCTCTGTTTTTGGAAAGGGAAGGGAAGCATGGGAAGGGTTGCATCTTGTGATTTGAGTGCTAGCTCAGATGCAGTACAGTAGAACACCAGGTAAATTGCTAAGATTTTTTACTCTAGACCCTGGCTCCTAGATGGCACTTCTGGACCCACCCAGGGACTGGGGGAACTCTCTGCCCTGAAGGGAAGGACGTAGGTTTGGATGGCTTTGCCACTTGCTGATTGTAGAGCCACAGGGCTTTGAGTGATCACAGTGGTAGCCAGGAAGTAGTTACAGAAGGCTTTGAGTGAGACTCAGTGCTATGCTCACTTCAGGTCTGACCCAGTATGGTGCTAAGGGTGGTGGCCAAAGGGGTATTTGTGTCACTTCAACCCCAGCTCCAGGTGGCTTAGAAACAAAAGAGAGACACCATTTGTTAGGGAGAAACTAAGGGATGAGAACAAGAGTCTCTAATCCAGAGAATTCTTCTGGATCTTAACCAAGATCTTCAAGTTGGTACCTCTACAAGTCTGCAAGAACCACAACATTACTGGGCTTGGGGTACCCCCTAAAGAAGTTACAGCTTAGATCACAAAACCCAAGTCCTTTGAAATATCCAGGAAGTCTTCCCAAGAAGGATAGGTACAAACAAGCCCAGACTACAAAGACTATAATAAATACCTAACTCTTCAATGCCCAGACACAGATGAATATCTACAAGTATTGAGATGAGCCAGAAAGACGTCACCTCACCAAATGAATTAAATAAGCCACCGGGCACCAATCCTAGAGAAACAGATATAGGTTACCTTTCAGATAGAGAATTAAAAATAGCTATTTGGGGAAACTGAAAGAAATTCAGGATAACACAGAGAAAGAATTCAGAATTCTATTAAGTAAATTTAACAAAGACATTGAAATAAAAAGAATCAAACAGAAATTCTGGAGTTGAAAAATGCAATTGGCATACTGAAGAATACAATGGTTTTAATAACAATTAAAATCAAGCAGAAGAAAGAATTAGTGAGTTTGAACATAGGATATTACAAAATACAGTCAGAAGAGACAAAATAAATAAGAATAAAATACAATAAAGCACACCTACAGGATCTAGAAAATGGCTTCAAAAGGGCAAATCTAAGAGTTATTAGCCTTAAAGAGGAGGTAGATAAAGAGATGGGGTAGAAAGTTTATTCAAAGGAATAATAACAGAGCACTTCCCAAACTTAGAGATAGCAATATCCAAGTACAAGAAGGCTATAGAACATCAAGATTTAACCCAAAGAAGACTACCTCAAGGCATTTAATAAACTCCCAGAGGTTGAGGACAAAGATGAGATTACAGAAGTAGCAAGAGCTCCATACAATGGGGCTCCAATACATCTTGCAACAGGATTTTCATTGGAAACTTCACAGGCAAGGAGAGAATGACATGACATATTTAAAGGACTAAAAGGGGGAAAAATAACTTTTACCCTAGAATAGTATATCTATCAAAATTCTTCTTCAAACACAAAAAATAAATAAAAAACTTTCCCAGTCAAACAAAAACTGAAATATTTCATCAACACCAGACCTGTCCTACAAGAAATGCTAAACGGAATACTTCAATCAGAAAGAAAAGGATGTTTGTGAGCAAAAAGAAATCATCTGAAGGTCTAAAACTCATTGGCAATAGCAACTACACAGAAAACTACCATGTTAGTCCATTCTCATGCTGGTATAAGGAACTGCCTGAGACTGGGTAATTTATAAAGGAAAGAAGTTAAATCGACTCACAATTCTGCATGGCTAGGGAGGCCTCAGGAAACTTACGATCATGGCAGAAGGGGAAGCAAACACATCCTTCTTTACATTATGGCAGAAAGGAGAAGTGCCTAGCAAAAGGGAAAAAGCCCTTTATAAAACTATCAGATTTCATGATAACTCACTCACTATCACAAGAACAGTATGGAGAAAACTGCCCCATGATTCAATTACCTCCCACTGAGTTCCCCCTACAACATGTGGGGATCATGAGAACTACAATTAAAGATGAGATATGTGTGGGGATACATTCAAACCATATCATTCCACCCATGTCCTGTCCAAAATCTCATGCCCTCACATTTCAAAACACAGTCATTCCTTTCTAACAGTTTCCCAAAGTCTTTACTCCTTCCAGCATTAACTCAAGGGTCTAAGTTCAAGATCTCATCTGAGACAAGGCAAGTCCCTTCTGCCTATAAGCCTGTAAAATCAAAAGCAGGTTAGTTACTTCCTAAATACTAAGAGAGTACAGGCATTGGGTAAATACACTGGTTCCAAATGGGAGAAATTGGCCAAAAGGGGCTATAGGTCCCATGAAAGTCCAAAATCCAATAGGGCAGTCATTAAACCTTAAACTTCCAAAATGATCTCCTTTGACTGGTGGAAGAGGTGAGCTCCCATGGTTTTGGGCAACTCCACCCCTGTGACTTTGCACAGCCCCACTGCTGGCTGCTTTCACAGACTGGTGTTGACTGTCTGCATCTTCCAGGCACACCATGCAGGCAGTCAGTGGGTCTGCCTTTCTGTGGTCTGGATAATGGTGGCCCTCTTCTCACAGCTCCACTAG
This sequence comes from Pithecia hirsuta, assembly GCA_963573645.1. Taxonomy (NCBI): domain Eukaryota; kingdom Metazoa; phylum Chordata; class Mammalia; order Primates; family Pitheciidae; genus Pithecia; species Pithecia hirsuta. The sequence continues at coordinate 4,716 of CAUYLZ010009648.1, forward strand.
GCAGTGCCGTAGTGGGTGCTCTGTGTGGGGGCTTTGACTCCACATTTCACTTCTGCACTGCCCTAGCAGAGGTTCTCTATGCAGGCCCCACCCCTTCAGCAAACTTCAACCTGGACATTCAGGCATTTCCATACATCCTCTGAAATCTAGGTAGGGGTTCCCAAACCTCAATTCTTGACTTCTGTGCACCCGCAGGCCCAACACCACATGTAGGCCATCAAGGCTTGGGGCTTGAACCCTCTGAAGCAATGACCTGAACTGTACATTGGCTCCTTTTAACCATAGCTGGGATGCAGTACCCAAAGTCCTGATACTGCACAGAGCATCAAGGCCCTGGACCCAGCCCACAAAACCGTTTTTTCCTCCTAGGCCTCCAGGCCTGTGATTGGAGGGGCTGCTATGAAGACCTCTGACATGCCCTGGAGACATTTTCCCCATTGTCTTGGCAATTAACATTTGGCTCCCCATTATGTATGCAAATTTCTGCAGGTGGCTTGAATTTCTCCTCAGAAAGTGGGTTTTTCTTTTCTATTTCATCATCAGACTGCAAAATTTTCAAACTTTTATGCTCTGCTTCCCTTTTAAACATATGTTCCATTCCCAAGTCATATTTTTGCGAATACATAAAAGTGAATACTTTTAACAGCACTCAAGTTACTTCTTGAACACTTTGCTGCTTAGAAATTTATTCTGCCAAATACCCAGATCATCTCTCTCAAGCTCAAAGTTCCACAGATCTCTAGGGCAGGGGCAAAATGCCTCCAGTCTCTTTGCTACAGCATAGCAAAAGTCACCTTTATTCCTGTTCCCAACAAGTTCCTCATCTCCATCTGAGACCACTTCAGCCTGGACTTCACTGTCTATGTCACTATCAGCATTTTGGTCAAAGCTATTCAACAAGTCTCTAGGAAATTCCAAACTTTCCCACATCTTCCTTTCTTCTTCTGAGCCCTTCAAACGGTTTCAACCTCTGCCTGTCACCCAGTTCCAAAGTCACTGCTACATTTTGGGGTATCTTTACAGCAGTGCCCCATTACTTGGTTCCAATTTACTGTATTAGTCTGTTCTCATGTTGCTATGAAGAAATACCCAAGGTGGGGCAATTTACAAAGGAAAGAGATTTAATGGGCTCACACTTCTGCATGGCTGGGAAGGCCTCAGGAAACTTAAAATCATGGTGGAAGACACCTCTTCACAGCATGACAAAAGAGAGAATAAGTGTCCAGTGAAGGAGGGCCCTTATAAAGCCATCAGATCTCATGAGAACTAATTCACTATCATAAAAACAGGATGGGGGAACCACCCCATGATTCAGTTATCTTCACCTGATCTCTCCCATGGCATGTGGCGATTACAGGAACTACAATTCAAAATGAGATTTGGGTGGGGACACAGCCGAAACATGTATACCACAGAATATTACACATGTACCACAGAATATTACAATATACCACAGAATATTGTAACTATGGTGTGTAAACTACTCTTAAGTAGGAAAACTAAACAATGAATCAACAAAAAATAATAACTATAACAACTTTTTAAGACATACAGAATGCAATTAGATATAAATAATAACAAAAATTAACAAAGCTGGGGGGATGAAGTTAAGGCATAGAGTCATCATTAGTTTTCTTTTTGCTTATTTGTCAGTTTGTTTATGCAAACAGTATTAGGTTGTTATCAGCTTAAAATAATGGGCTACAAGATAGTATTTGGAAGTCTCATAGTAGCCTCAAACCAAAAATCAAACAATGGATACCAAAAAAAAAATAAAAATCATATCACCAGAGAAAGGAAGGAAAGAAGAAAGGAAAAGAAGATCACAAAGCACCCAGAATACAAATAACAAAATGGCAGGAGTAAGTGCTTATTTATCAATAATAACAATGAATGTAAATAGACTAAATTCTCCAATCAAAAGTCATAGAGTACCTGAATGGATTAAAAAAAAAAAAAGACCCACTGATCTGTTGCCTACAAGAAACATATTTCACCTATAAGGATTAAAAATAAAGAGTTGGAAAAAAGATATTCCATGCCAATGGAAACAAAACAAGAGCAGAAGTAGCTGTAATTAAACTGGACAAAATAGATTTCAAGACAAAAACTATGAGTAGAGACAAAGATAGTCATATTTATATAATCATGAGGGGGTGAATTCAGCAAGAGGATATAAATTTTAAACATATATGCATGCAACACTGGAGCACCCAGATATATATATTATTAGAGCTGAAACAGATATTATTAGAGCTGAAAAGAGAAATAGACCCCAATACAATAACAGCTGGAGACTTCAATACCCCAATTTCAGCATTGGACAAATCTTCTAAACAGAAAATCAACAAGGAAACATTGGACTTAGTCTACACTATAGAACAAATGAATCTAATAGATGTTACATAACGTTTCATCAAGACCTACATAATATACATTCTTTTTCTCAGCACATGGATCATTCTCAAGGATAGACCACATATTAGGTCACAAAACCAGTCTGAAAACATTTAAAAAATTGAAATTTCAAGCATCTTCACTGAATCCAATGAAATAAAACTAGAAATCAATAATAAGAGGAATTTTGGAAATTATACAATACATGGAAATTAAACATTATGCTGCTGAGTGATCAGTGCATCCATGAAGAAATTAACCCATTTATACTTGAGGTTGCAATTTTTTGAATTTGAAAAATCAGACTTTGGCAATGACCTTGAGCAACAAAATATAAATAACTCCCACATGTTTAGTGTTCCAATAATGAAACACTAGGCATAAATGGGTTGCAGGAATTTGAAAAATTTCTTGAAACAAGTGATAATGGAAACACACCATGCTAATACCTATGTGCTACAGCAAAAACAGTACTAAGAGGGAAGTTTATAGCTATAAATGCCTACATCAAAAAGAAGGAAAACTTCAAATAAACAAACTAACAATGCATCTTAAAGAAATAAAGCAAGAGCAAACTGAACCCAAAATTAGTAGAAGAAACAATAATAATCAGAGCAGAAATAAATAAAGTTGAAATGAAGAAAACAATACAAACGATCAATGAAACCAAAAGTTAATTTTTCAAAAAGTTAAACTAAATTGAGAAACCTTTAGCCAGACTAAGAAAAAAAGAGAAAAGATCTAAATAAATAAAATCAGAGATGAAGAAGGAGATATTACAACTAATACTGCAGAAATTCAAAGGTTCATTAGTGGCTACCATAACCATCTATAGCCAATAAATTGGAAAATCTAGAAGAAATTGGCAAATTTCTAGGCACATACAACCTACCAAGATTCAACTATAAAGAAATCCAAAACCTGAGCAGACCAATAACATATAACAAGATCAAAGCCATGAGTAAAATTTCCCAATAAGGGAGAGCTCAGGACCTGATAGCTTTGCTGCTGAATTCTACCAAACATTTAAAGAACTAATATCAGTCCTACTTAAACTATTCAGAAAAATACGGGAAGAGGGAATACTTCCAAACTTAATGAAGCCAGTATTACCATGATACCCAAACCAAAGACACATCCAAAACAAAAAATAAACAAAACAACTATAGGCCAATATCCCTAATTAATATTGATGCAAAAATCCTCAACAAAATACTAGCAAACCAAACTCAACAACACATTAAAAAGATTATTCATCATAACCAAATGAGACTTATCCCAGGGATACAAGGATGGTTCAACATATGTAAATCTATCAGTGTGATACGCCATATCAACAGAATGAAGAACAAAATACATATGATCATTTTAATTGATGCTGAAGAGCATTTGATAAAATTCAACATCCCTTCATGATAAAATCCCTCAAAAAATGTGTATAGAAGGAACATATCTCAACATAATAAAGACCATATACAACAGGCCCACAGATGAATGGAGAAAAACTGAAGGCTTTTCCTCTAAGATCTGAAACACAGTAAGAATGCCCACTTTCACCACTGTTATTCAAAATAGTACCAGATGTCCTAGCTAGAGCAATCAGAGAAGAGAAAGGTATAAAGGGCATCTAAATTGGAAAGGAAGAAATCAAATTATCCTTGTTTGTAGATGATATGATCTTATATTTGGAAAAACCTGTATACTCCACCAAAAAACTTTAGAACTAATAAGCAAATTCAGTAAAGTTGCAGGACACAAACTCAGCATTAAAAAATCAATAGCATTTCTATACACCAACAGGAAATAATCTGAAAAATAAATCAAAAAAGTAATTCTATTTTCAGTAGTCACATATCAAATTAAATACCTTGGAATTAACCAAATAAGTGAAAGATCTCTATAATGAAAATTGTAAAATACCAATGAAAGAAATTGAAAACACCAAAAAATGGAAAAATATTTCATGTTCATGGATTGGAAGAATCAATATTGTTAAAATGTCCATACTACCCAAAACAATCTACGGATTTGAGGCAATCCCTATCAAAATCCCAATGACATTCTTCACAGACATAGAAAAACACTATCCTGAAATGTATATGAAACCACATAAGTCCTAGAATGGCCAAAGTTATCCTAAACAAAAAGAAGAAAATTGAAAGAATCACATTACCTAACTTCAAATTATACTACAGAGCTATAGTAACTAAAGCAAAATGGTACTGTCATAGAAATAGACACATAGACCAATAGAACACAATAGAAAACCCATAAACAAATCCAAACACTTACAATGAACATTTTTGACAAGGGTGCCAAGAACATACACTGGGGAAAAGATGGTCTCTTCAATAAATGGTGCTGGGAAAACTGGATATCCATACCTAGAAGAATAAAACTAGACCCCTATCTCTTGCCATATACTAAAATCAAATTAAAATGGATTAAAGACTTAAATCTAAGACCTCAAACTATGAAACTTCAGCAAGAAAATATTGGGGAAACTCTCTAAGACAACAATCTGGGCAATGATTTCTTGATTAATACTCCAGAAGTACAGGCAGCAAAATCAAAAATAGACAAATATGGGATCACATCAAGTTAAAAAGCTTCTGCACAGCAGAAAAAGCAATCAACAAAGTGAAGAGACAACCCACAGAATGAGAGAAAATATTTGCAAACTACCCATCTGACAGGAGATTCATAACTAGAATATACAAAGAGCTCAAACAACACTGTAGGAAAATATCTAATCTGATTAATAAATGGGCAAAAGATTTAAATACATATTTCTCAAAATAAGACAAACACTAAACAGGCATATGAAAACATGCTTAACATCACTGATAATCAGAGAAATGCAAATTAAAAATTGAGCTACCATACCATCCAGCAATTTCACTGCTGCGTATATACCCAGAAGAAAGGAAATCAGTATATGGAAGAGATATCTTCAGTCCCTTGTTTGCTGCAGCTCTGTTCACAATAGCCAAGATTTGGAAGCAACCTAAGTATTCATTAACAAATAATTGGATTAAAAACTGTGGTGCATGCACACAGCGGATTACTATTCAGCCATTAAAAAAAAAAAGAAAAAAGAATGAGATTCAGTCATTTGCAACAACATGAATGGAACCGCAGATCATTATGTTAAGTGAAATAAGCCAGGCACAGCAAGACAGACATTGCATGTTCTCACTTATTTGTACGATCCAAAAATCAAAACAATTGAACCCATAGAGATAGAGAGTAGAAGCATGGTTACCAGAGGCTGGGAAATGTACTGGGGAAGGGAGGCATGCTGGGAAGGTATGAACGGCTAATGGGTACAAAAACGAATAGTTAGAATAAGGCCTAGTATCTGCTAGCACAACAGAGAGACTATAGTCAATAATAATGTTATTGCACATTTTAAAATAACTAAAAGTATATAATTGGATTGTTTGTAACACAAAGGACAAGTGCTTGAGGGGATAGATACCAATTTTCCAAAATATGATTATTACACATTGCATGCCTGTGCCAAAACATTGCATGGACCCCCTAAATACCTACGCCTACTATGTATTCACAAAAATAAAAAATGTTTTTAAAAAATTTAAAGGAAATTTAGTACATTGTCTACTGGTCAAGATGGAGTAGGCTATGTCATAGGGAAAAAGAGATATCAGATGCTTAATACAACAAAAGTTTGTTTCTCTTTTGTGCTCCAGATCATCCTAACTCGAAGACTTAAGCTGATGGAGCAATCATAGTCTGCAAGGTTCCTAGTTACCCCAGAAAAGACAAAGAAAGCTTCAGAGGTATCAGCTCAGGAGTTAAATGCCTGGCTTAGGAACATGTGCTTCCGGTTAAAATAAAGCCAGAGAAAGTCACATGGCCTCTCCATCACAAGGAAAATGGCAAATGCCTAGAAATAGCTGGTGAGCAGCACCAAGGACCATCACAGGGGCCTAGATGTAAAAACTGTAACACATCGCTGCATGACTAGGTCAGGTATTGGGAACGTTAAGTCCTGAACTGAACCAGCAAAGTACATGTTCCAAAGTTAAACAGCCAAACAAGGAAGATGCTGACTAGAAAACAGAATGTAAAAGATAGCAGGAGAAATGTTTATGTAACCTACAATGTATTATTGTTAAAATATTCAGAACTGATTGCAGACGTGAGTACTAAAGTATAAAAATATTTTATTAACTATTTTATATATTTTATTTATTTATTTATTTATTTATTTATGTATTGAGACAGAGTCTTACTCCGTCGCCCAGGCTGGAGGGCAGTGGCGCGATCTCGGCTCATGGCAACCTCCACCTCCTGGGCTCAGGGGATTCTCCTGCCTCAGCCTCCTGAGTCACTGAGATTACAGGTAACTGGGATTACAGGTGTCTGCCACCACATCTGGCTAATTTTTCCTATTTTTAGTAGAAACGGGATTTCACCATGTTGGCCAGGCTGGTCTCAAACTCCTGACTTCAAGTGATCTGCCTGCCTTGGTCTCCCAAAGTACTGGGATTACAAGCATGAGCCACCATGCCCAGCCATGTTATATATTTTATATTGCTATACATACCCATCTATATAATACATTTGTTTACTGTGATTTTCAGGAGAATTTACGCAGTTATCCAGATCACTTAAAGGCAAAGTCATCCTTGTGTCTACTACTTGCACATTTGAGATGAACAGTTTTTAGGGCTATGATAACTCAGGCAATTACCTCAAATTCTTCAGAGTCACTGTGTGGTGGTAGACACAGCTTATTAAGTAATTTATTGATGTGGCTTGAAGAAGTTAAATAAAATCTAGCCCCTGAACACATCAATGGCTTATGAAACAATGCTGTTTTCTTGGGACCAGGCCTCCTAAAAAAATTAAGGCTAGGCAAGACCTTCAGATGTCATAAAAGACCAATTTCAGATTTTTATGCTTCTGAAGATTCAAATGAAGAAATGTTAAAAGAAGGTAACAAAATGCAGTAAATATTGCTACTTTCAAAAATTAACAGAATACATATATCTGTGCTATTTTAAAGACACAAAGAGGATTTCTATGTGTTTTTAATTCACAGGGCACTACAAACAATGTGGTCAGAATGAGATGCAGGTTAGAGCTGTGTGATGGCCTTCCTCTGAGTCTGCTAGCATGCCCCTGTGACTTTTATGTCTAATCTCATTCAGAGATCTCTGACACCGAACTTGGCTCCACACGAATGTGAGGGCTGTCCCACTCTTCCAAAATTGGTTTTTAACTAGTCATCAGTGACACTGGGATGAATTGAATTCACTTTCAAATATGAAATCCCAGCATCCTTTGCCTCCTGGAAGTAGCCCCATTCCACTCTTGCTTCTCAGCCCAGTCCCCATCAATGCCTAGAAGTCAGCTCGATTATGGAACTGAAGCATTTGAGCTAGGAGGAAGCCGTTCTCCTCCATGGCTTCCTGCCTCTGAGAGTAGACAGTAAGAGGAGCCCCCATTGTCAGGAGAGGATGGAGATACCATTCAGGGGACATGCAGGTTCTTAGCAAGCACAGGACTGCAGCTGCCTCTTCAGAGAGGCTTTATGGATTATAATCTGAGGATGGCGAGGGAAGAACTGCAGGTAAGGATGAGAATTTGGGCGTGTCTGTGCCATCCCGAGGGCCTCTCTCACCACCTTGGTAGCTGCTCTGTAACATATTCCTTCCAAGTCCCCAGCTTTCCAATATTCCTTTGTCATTTCTAGTGGGGACCTTTTGACTGTTGTAGTTACCGTGTCGTAAGACATTTAATTTAAGGCACAAGGCTAGGGTTCAAATCCCAATGGGAAACGTATTTGTTGCTGGATCTTTTGAAAATTACTCAGTACTGCTAAGCCAACATTTTGTCAGTTCTAAAAGAAGGAGATAATACCCATCTCATAGGACTGCTGTGAGAATCAAGTATAAACACCTATAGGAAAAATGTATCGTAAACTACTACTACCCCCTCCAGCCTCCTCCAATATTGCCAGGAAGAAATAGTTTCCATTCAGCCATAGCCCATGTGCTCCCTGGAATCAAAACTGGTTTGGAGTTTACTGCTTCAAATGCAAATGGAAAAGTAAACCATTTAGAGAGAATCCCTAGCAGACCGCAGTGCCCTCAAGGTCAAGACCATTGACTTATTCATCTTCACACTCTGGCATCTAGCCTCATTTCTGGCACCCAGGAGTCACTTCACATCAAGTAAATTTGTGAGTGCAGAAGGAATCAGTCATGCCATGTCGACCACCTCTTCTCACAAAAGTGTGTGATCTCAAAAGGCAAGGCAGTTGAGCAGCTAGTTTGGGGATCCAGGGATTAATATAAATTGCAAACTGGAATGAGCATGCGGTCGCCCAAGGGATGGGAGGGGGTGAATGAGGTGCTGACTCTGTGTATGAGTGAACCTGAGACTCAGGGCCGCTTAAATGCTGCATCCTAGGTGCCTCACTGTCTAAGCTTGGTCCCAGTGCTTGGCAACCCTGTGTTCAACCACCTTCACTTTAGGAGTTCTTCAGAAATTGCAGAGGATTCAGACTCAATCCAGATTTGGGGGAAACCTCCCATTTATTCAGAATGGATGAGCTATGAAATATTATGGCTATTTAATATTGAATATTGATTAGTGCATAATTTTATTCACATCAGAGCAGAAAGATCACTGATGTGTGAGTGGAAAGATCCTGTGTAACCCTCCGCTCCGTTTCCTCACTTTTCGGATGAAGTGTTTTCCGTTTTAAAATTCTGTATTTTCAGATTGGCAGAATATTAATAGTTGAAGCTGGGGAATGGTAACATGGAGGAACATTATACTGTTCTTTCTTGTTTGAGGTATGTTAAAAACTTTTTGCATAACATTAAAAAAATCTATGTATTCTCTAAATATTCTCCACTGCTGATCCATTTTTGAAGACATCAAACATCACAAATGATGCAAATATATCCCAAGGCTGTTTCAAATATTCAGATTAGCAAAAATCATTATGGCATAAAATTAGCTGTGATCTCATTCTCCCAAGTCCTGGGCAATACATTAGGTAAATAAAAATTAAGTTTTATGTGATCTGCTCAGACCCTCTCTGAGAGTAACTTCATACGCAAGAGCAACACTGAGATGCTGCTGGTCAAATACAAGCACATTTCAGATAAATAGCTCATCCTACATGAAGGACTGAAATTTTTGCCTCCTCAAAATGATATCTTGCCATACACCAGGGACTTTCAGGTCACCTGCAAATGCATCTACAGAATGTAGAGAATGCAAAGTGTGGTCCCCTAGCTCAAATGTCAACAAAATGCGATTGTATGTATTTTTCTGCAAATGAACAATCTGATTTCTATTTCAATTTCCCTTTATGTCAAAATAGCATAGACTGAATCACAATCTATTTTGGATTTCCCTTTTCTTTGGAATTGCGTGTAAGTCCGGGGAGGGTGTTTAAATGGTATCATTGTGAAAAGAAGGCACTCTATATCATCAGCTCAGCAGACCAGCATCCTTTGAGACATTCCCATTCCCATCTGTACATCTATTGCCCATGAAAGCAATCACTGGGTTATCCTTCATGCCTACTGCCATGCTCCACTGGGGGTCGGGAGCAATTCTGTGGCCTCCCACGCCACACTGAGCCATGGTAAGATCCGTGAGGCTGTGTAGAACTCCATGTACCAAAACAACATGAAGTCACTCTTTCTGTGGGGCATAGTCTCTTTCCCAGGGAAACTACTTACGACAAGGAGGCACAAGGCATCTTTCCTCTCATATTTCCCTAATCCAATTGGAGGTGCTATCACCTCCCGGATTAGTAACAGGTAGAGTAGAATGGAATAAACCTCTGTATCCTCTTCCCCAGATCCACTACATACACCCATCATTGGCTTCCCTTCTATTCCTCTTCACCATCACCACCACCACGATCACCTTCTCCTCAAATTCAGGGAATCTTTTTCTAGTCTGGAAGTAAACCATCTTTTTCTAACTTACCAGGTATTAGTCCAAATCTACTGTTTATGCTTTAAGTGCCCTCAGGGCTAGGCTTATGAAATTCAAAAACTCTATTCTGTTGTTGTAATCACATCAATTGTCCATGGTAATGAACACCTCAAAGTCTGGGTCTGGGCTTGAAACAAAAAAGGGTCATAGGATTACAGGGCACTAGAAAATAATAGGAAAATTAAAATTCCTGTTAATATTTTAAAATATTATTCTGCCACAAATATTCTCTGGTTTTGTTGCAACCAGCAATTTCAAGAGCTTCAACTCATCTTCAGAGCTCTTCATTCCTTCAACTCATCCTTGGGGAGTTCTAAAATATGTTTTTACTGTTGTTCTACTCCCCTGCTGATATGCTTTGGCTGTTCCCCATCCAAATCTCATCGTAAGTTGCAGCTCCCATAATCCCCATGTGTCGTGGGAGGGACTCTGTGGGACGTAACTGAATCACAGGGGCAGGTTTTTCCCATGCTTTTCTCATGATAGTGAATAAGTCTCACGAGATCTGATGGTTTAATAAAGTGCAGTTCTCCTGCCCACACCCTCTTGCCCACCACCATGTTATACATGCCTTTGCTCCTCCATTCCTTCTGCCATGATTGTGAGGCCTCCCCAGCCATGTGGAATTGTCAGTCCATTAAACCTCCTTTGCTTTATAAATTACCCAGTCTCAGGTATTTCTTCATAGCAGTATGAAAATGGACTAATGTACCTACTAACTGCCTTCTGATGCCTAAAAACATGAGGTGCCACTATAAAAGTTGCCTGTTCCATTTCCTGTTGCTGCCCAAACCAGCAGCACCATGCGCCACGTCAGTGACGGCTTTTCTGCATTCTCAATGTCCCCCAGGGATTTTAGAGAAACGGCTCTTTTAGCTTGTACTCATTGTTTAACTTTGTTGGCTGTGAGCTTATAGGACTGGAGGAAGGGATGATCTTAGTGACAGACATGGCCCTTGTTCTCCAATGCCTTTAGACTTTTTGGGCTCCAAGCATGCAGCTTCCATACTCTTTTTCCTTAGTGTGTCTCATCTTACAGGCTCCTGGGTCCCACAGGCGAAGAGGGCTATGCTGGGCCCTCTGGACATGCTCAAACAGGTTTAAATCCTAGGATAGAGACAGCCCAGGTTCTCAAGATGAGACCCACCACCTCACATTGAAAAATGCACGGATGCCAAAGACAGATTAATATGCATGTAAATGTTGGCATTTGGCACTCATTACACCTATAGGTAGTAGAGGCTCAAGAGCCAGGACTGAAAAATTTTGTGTCTATTCATAGATACCAGTCAGGCTACCTCCACCTCTACTCTGAACTCAGAGACTAAGGAGCGTACCTGGGAGGACAGTCCCTGCCCTAGAGACTGAGGAAGATACTTTCTTCCTCGCTGTTGGGAGTATAGTGGCTTCTGTACCATAGTCTTCCCATTGTCTTCTCAGATAAACCCATTGGCAAGTATAATTTTTAAATCTTTCTTCTAAAACCACTGAACCTGACACACTAGAAAAATAAAATTCTTCTCTGTGGTAGGCTGAATAATATCCCTTCAATATGTCCATGCCCTAATTCCAGACCCTGTAAATGTAACCTTATATGGCAAAAGGGTCCTTGCCAAGGTGGTTAAATCAAGGACCTTGAAATGGGGAGATTATCCTGGATTATTCTGGGCCTAATGTAATCACAGTGGTCCTTATAAAGGGTACGCAGAAGGAGTCAGCATCAGAGGAGAAAGCTATGTGAGGACAGAAGCAGAGATTGGAGTGAGAGGTCTACAAGCCAAGGAATGCCCGCAATTTTGAGAAGCTAGAAGGAGAAAGGAACAGATTCCCCCTTGAGGTCTGCAGAGGAAATATAGCCTGCTGACACTTTGATTTTAGCCCTGTACAGTTTGTTTCAGACCTTTGATTTCCAGAACCGTAAGACTTCTAAAACATTAAGTTTGTGGTAATTGTTACAGGGTCAATAGGAAACTCAGACTCTCACAACTCAGCAGAATTAGTGGAACAGCTTATACCTTTTATCTAGAATTTTGCCATATAGCTCTGGAGCTATCTGGGAAATAAGAGATTGAGAGCACCTAAAAGCTGTGTTTCTTACCAAGGAGCTGCTTGAGATCAGTTTGCCTATTTGTTATCCAAGGACTGGTAAGCTTCCTGCCAGATTGTGACATCACATTGGACCTAGAATCAGGCTACTGACATGGTTTGGCTCTGTGTTCCCACCCAAAGCTGATGCTGAATTGTAATTCCCTGTGTTGGAGGTGGGGCCTGGTGGGAGGTAATTGGACCACCGGGGTGGTTTCTAATGGTTTAGCACCATCCCCTAGTGCTGTCTGATGATAGAGTTCTCACAAGATCTGGTTGTTTAAAAGTGTGTAGCACCTCCCCCTTTGTGTACTCTCTCTCTCTCTTTTCTCTCTCTGTCTCTCTCTCTCTCTCCCCCCCCCACCCCCAACGGCCATGTGAATACATGCTTGCTTCCCCTTCACCTTCCACCATGATTGTAAGTTTCCTGAGGGCTCCCCAGTGAAGCCTCCTGTACAGCCTGTAAAACTGTGAGCCAATTAAACCTCTTTTCTTCATAAATTACCCAGTCTCAGTTCTTTATAGCAGTGTGAGAAAAAACTAATACAACCACTTTGAACCTCGGCTGTCATTAGCCAGATGAATGATTTAGGATAAGTTGCTTACTCTTTCTAAAATGGAGAGGATCAATGACTACTTAAAAATATACTGTGAAAATCCAGTGAGATAATATAAGTGAGAGAACTTGATATCCCATAAAAACCTTCACATGTATAAGGTATTCTTATAGATAAAAATATGGCATAGGGTATATAAAAAAGATTCCAGTCATTTGCATTTCTGGCTTGTTTTGATTTCAGATAAATGGAAGTTACTTGGATTTTCTTTTAAGGAGCTCAGATTTCATCAGAAGCACTGGACTCTGTCTCTAGGGTCATTTCCAGCTCTGCCACTCTATAATTCTAAATGTCAGCCTGAATGAGGCTGTGATAGCCCCATTAATTCTCTCGTGGCAGATAGAGACCAAAAGTCCAGAAAGAAGCTAGAGTTGACCAAGAATGAAGGGTAGCATGGGCCAGGGTACAGACTCCTACGTAAGAGTGTTTTATTCATGCATTCTTTATTCATTTATTCATTGCACATTTATTCACTGAGTGAATACAGCATATGCCAGGGGTTATGCTTGGCACTAGATAAGTTGAGAAAGGTGATTGGGGGACAGGAAGAGTTATGAAAATGAGTAAGACAAGGTTTGCGGCCTCAGTGACTTTACATCAGATGGGGTAGGTAGATAAGCAACCCATGGCAGCCTGAATGTCTCCAGACCTCATTCCCCTGTGGTCTCCAATTAGGTCACAGGACTTTTATATCCACATCTCATTAATGTCCATAGACCCACCTACTCACACAGAAAACCAGCCCCTTGCTAAATTGCCCAGTGTTTCTGGAGGCTTACAGGGATATCTCACATGTGCTCATCAACATGCTGTACCGGCTGGCTGCTGTGCTCACCAGGTGTGTGCCATCTGCTGCCCCCAGAGCTCTCAGGCAGGGCCCCTCTGTATTTCATAAATGTGGTTAAATTTGGAACCAACCTTAAATCCAGGGCCATGGCAACCTAAGCCTCCCCAACAATTCCCAGGCGTTTTCAAGGCTTCCATCCTCTGTACCCATTTTGTTTACCACTCACCCACTTCCAACATCCTCCTCCACATCCTTGCTGAAGAATTCAGCTACTTTTATTGTTTCCAAAGAAACTTATGGACATCAAGCACTTTGTGTCCTTCCTTCCTTCCTTCCTTCCTTCCTTCCTTGACTTCATACATTTAACTGGCAACTTGCATGTAGGGAAAGAACAGAGCAGAGATTTGAAGGGAGCTCACATTACAGAGGGCAAGGCCTTTCACCATCCACTGGCTCCAACCCTCTCTCCCTCTTCCCGTTACCTATCTCCTCTTCTAAGCCATCAAGCACACCATCTCCCCAAACCTTCCACAGGCCAGTTCCACTCATGCCTAGATGCACTGGAGACTGAGCTCCCACTGCAGGTGCTTATTACAGTATTTTCCCAATACAGATCTGTGGAATCCAGAGGAGTGGCTATCTCACATGCAAAATTTTCAGGATTAGAGAGAATCAACACAATCCACAAAATTTCCCCCATTTCATGACCTAAAGCACCAGCATACATTCTTTCTGGGTTCCAGTGTCATTTCCAGCAATAGAATTGTGAGGACATAAGGCAGACATCAGCCACACAAGCTGCAATGTGGTTTCCAGTTACTGCTGTTTGTGTTGCTAAGGACGTTGGGGTGGGCGGGCCTGAGCACCTGCACCCTGGCGATGACAAATCAGACACAGCAGGACCCAGAGCAGGTGCCCTTTTCCTTTTTTAGGATTCTGACTGTTTCAAAGTATCAGTCATGCACCAGATGTCACTAAAGGAGGTTTTATTTGAAACAGTCTGACTTAATGAGGCTCAGGTTGTTGCTGTGAGCTTGTGGGTAGGGGAGTATGTGTACACAAGCAGAGGTGGATTTACCCTGGAGCTAATAAGCCTCATGCTTCAGGGTCTGTCACTTGCCTAAGTTTCTTCCAAGGCCCTGTTCCCAATATTGTATTCACTTCTTAAAGAGCACTGTCAAATTGTTAAGCTTCATGGTCTACTGAACCAACCGCCCCAGTACACCGAAGCCTTTGGCCCATGTTGCCACGAGGCTGAACACAGACATGCACACACATGCTCTTGGAGTCAGCCCTTTCAAAATTAGAAAATGCAAAATCTGTCACTGATATCCTTCTCCTCCACCTGCCTGTTTTCTCAGAGCCTGTGGCCTTGCGTCTTAGAATTCTCCATGCTCCCACTAACCATACATCCCTACTCTGCTTGGTGCACTCAACTGCCTACTTTCCCACACCCCATCATCCAATACAGTGGTCTGCAAACTATAGCCCATGGGCCAAATCTAGCCCGCTACCTGTTTTTGTAACTAAACTTACACATCTTGTGTGTGGCTGCTTTTGTGAGGCAGAATTGAGTAGTTGCAACAGAGACTAAATTACCCCAAAGTCTGAAGTTTTACTCTCAGGCCCTTTACAGACAACAAGTATGCCAACCTCTGGTTGAATCCCCAGTAACTTCATAACTAATATTGACAGTTCATTTCATCAGCCTAAGATCTGCTTAAAAATAAACCTGCTCCTGCTCTCTCGTACTGCTTCCCTGTACGCTTGAAATGAAAACCAGCTGCTGCCCGGGCCCCACAGACTTTCCATGGCCAGCACCGCCTGACTCTCTGATCTGTTCTGACCATTCTCCTTTCACTCACTATTCCACGCTGTCTTTCTTTCTGTTCTTCAGACACTTGCGCAAAATCGGTTCCAGCCTCTGGGTCTCTGCACTGGCTGTTTGTGCTCACTAAAAGCCCTCCACTGCAGACCTCACATGGCTGATTCTTCTTTATGATTTGAGTCTTGACTCAAACATTGTCTCCCCAGAGAGGCACTCCATGACTCTTATCAAATATTGTGCCCTGCCTTCCATCACATGTGCTAGTTTCTTTCCTTATAGCTCTTGTAATTATCCTGTTCGCTTGCTTGTTTACTTGTTTACCATTGGTTTCCTCTGATAGTATGCCTCCCGGAACCACAGCCTTGTCTATGTTACTCAGTGTTCTGAGGTATCTACAGCAGTGCCTGGCATATAGTAGTAGGCTATCAAGAGACATTTGTTAAACAAATAAATGAGCAGAATGGTGATGCTTTAATAAGGGGATTCTGAAACTTGAAAAGGAACAGCCATTACTACAGGAATTTCAGAATTACACACATAGCTGGAATTTCAGAATTGCACAAATTGTACAGCTGTAGGAATGGCCATCCCTACACGGCAGGGAGATTAGCCATGGGTTCTGATATGGTTTCGCTCTATGTCTCCAGCCAACTTTCATCTTGAATTGTGATCCCCACGTGTTGAGGCAGAGACCTGGTGGGAGGTGACTGGATCGTGGGGATGTTTTCCCCCATGCTGTTCTCATCATGGTGAACAAGTTCTCATGAGATCTTAATGGTTTAAAAATGTGGCACCTCCTTCTGCTCGCCTGCTCTCTCCTGCTGCCATGTAAGACATGCCTTGCTTCCCCTTCGCCCTCTGCCATGATTGTAAGTTTCCTGAGGCCTCTCCAGCCATACACAGTTGTGAATCAATTAAACGTCTTTTGTTTAGAAATTACGCAGTCTCAGGTAGTATCTGTATAGCAGTGTGAAAAGGGACTAATAAACGATAAATCAGATTTTCTTCCTGAGATTTTTGAGGATGTAGGTTTCAGGTTTAACTCATGACCAGGAAACCACCCAAAGCTCATATAGATTTAGTGCAAGCCAGAGCTTAGGATTTCCACTGGAGAAAGAAAACTCAGGTTACGGTTCAGGCTGAACCCATGAACCTATTTATCACTGTGAAATATTTCAATAGACAGTTTCTGTCAGTGGAGCAGTAACCAGAGACAAGGCCTTTGCTTTGAAACTTCCTTCTTGGTAGCAACAAGCATCTTTAGTTGTATGCATAGTCCTGACATTAACCAGTGATTTTTTTTTTCAAAAATCTCTCCCTGTTGCTGCTCCCATTCATGCTAGCCTCACTTCAGTTCCCCTGGGCAAGCTCAGAACATTCTGTATGTGCTTCCACTTTCACAACGTTCTTACTCTCCTTCCCATGTCTCTCGCCATCACCACTTGCCCCGGGCCTGGCCATTTCCAAAGCTATACTTATATCCTACCTCTCCCTATCCCAGAGATCTCCCAAATTAGCATTAACTTCTTTTCTAACACCCTATTGCACTTCATTTCTACTCTACTAGTTGCCTATGACTGCATAACCGGCCGTCCAAAAATGTAACCACTTAAAACAACTGGCATTTTGTTTTATCTCATGATTTTGGATCTGGAATTTGGACAGGGCTCAGCTTGGCAATTTTTCTTCTCCACATGATATTAGCTGAAGTCACTAGATGGAATTCATCTGGAGAATGAGAAAGTGTGGTCTAAGACAGCTCACTCAATGTCTGACACATGGGTGGGAATGGAGTGCCTAGATGGCATCTGGCATGTGTAGGTGAGTAGTCAGGCTTCCTTTTAGCAACTCAGAGAACCGAGATAGAGTTCCAGTAGACAAGAAGTGGAAGCTTCTTGGGTTGCAGTTTTCTCTCTGAAAATAAAGTCTTTCATTAATGAAATGGTCTCACAGATAGCTGCAGCCCCACGAGACTCATGCTTTAACTCTACCTCAGAGTGTGTGCAGTCAGCCGTGAATCCCTTCTTTACTTGGAAAGTAGGAGATTTTAGGAATCTCAGACAAATCACAACAGAATAGTTTAAGAGCTGTTTGTCTAAAGGACTAAGAGGGATGAACCAACATGGTAGAACGGGATTGCTAATGCATACTTCACTAATTTAGCAAAAAAACAAAACAAAACAAAATACAGGCGTCTTTATATTCTTTAACTGATCCAATATTCCTCATTAACTGTCAATCTCCCTCCTAATCTTGCTAGATAGTAGGGATATGGGGTGAGAATAGAGGTAGAATTTGACAATTAATAGTATCTACATATTTAAATGCTTTCTGGGACAAACATTCACACAGTTTTTTAAACTCTTTGAACTGAGCTGTTTTCCCCCTCTTCTTCCTGATTTTCAAGATGGCTTTGAGTGGAGGTGAAAGCTTAAAGGTATTTCTGATAATTGAGAGAGTAGAAATATAGGAAGGGGCTTGAGGCGGTGAGAGGAAGCTGGCCTGGGTACTGCCCCTCTCTGCAGAACTGGCAGATCCAGAGAACTGACCTCAGGATTGGCATTTGCTGAGGACAATTTCATCTGGCCTTATGACATAAAGTTTATCATCAGATGCTCATGGCTGGCCTTTGTTGTTGAATTTCCTGTCCTTGGTGGTTGCCTATTTCTGACACTAGCCGTTCTCAGCAGCTATGTGAGTTCTCGCCAGGCCATGAAGCAAGCTTCTGACCTTTTATCCAACACACCAAAGTTCAGCAGAGCCAAGAGAGCTTCCAGAGGCTTGTCCCTCTAACCACTTTCCTCTACTGATGCTGCCCCATATCCTTCTACCAGATTTTTCCTAGAGACCCGAAGTCCTCATAAGACCATGCTTGGAAGGAAAGCCACAGCATTGCACAACTTCAGGAATGGCCATGCACAAAGAATACAATACCACTGGTGCCCCTGCAGTTGCAAAGCACGGAGGTTCCAGTGAGGGTAGCAGGCCACCGATGCTGGATTCACTCAAGATTCTCCCAAGAAGAGAAGCTGTGAACACATGTGTTTAACTCTTTGGCTGTTCTCTGGTTCCTCTCTTCTTCTTCCCATAACTCCTCAAGCCTAAAGATGCAAGATTTCTCCCTGCCTCTCCAGTGTAACGAAGGCTTCTCTTATATTCTATGCTAATTTTTCTCTTTCAAGGTTTATAGAAACTCTATGAGTCAGTCTATCAGCTATGGTTCCTGACGTTAATGGGAGCTCAAGGAATTTAGGAATTTATTTCTCTTCACCAAAGCCTGGCTTTGAAGACTGTTATCTTGCTAGTGACTCAAAATCCTATTTGCTAGTCAAAGATGAGAAATGACTCTATTGCTAAAGTTGGCCTCCACCCTTTCTTTGAAGATCTTAAATCCATTGCTTCAGTGAGTGGAAGGCCCCAGAGCAACCATCATTCTAGGAGATAGAATACTTCAGAAACTGTATTTTAAATTATTAGCCCTCATATGCATATATGTTACAAACATTACTTTCATGTTTCTTACAAATATTGACATTACAGGGCTCTCAGGGGTTAAAAAATAAGATGAAAGCTTCTCTTTTTTATGCTAATAAAATATTCACTAATAAGAAGTGAACATTTTTATTACCTTCTCCCCAGGTCCTTTCTTAACTGGGGATAAAATCTTTGCACCTAAGGTGGTAACTGAGGGATGGATGAGATGATTCCAAACCAGAGAGTTGATAAAATGGGGGGTACACAGGTGAGATTCACATGTGATAAAAACACAAGGCTCACAAATGTGGTGAGTGTATTCAGAGCAGATGCCTTCCCTGTTATCACTTGACAGAACCTCCTTAGGATGTAGAAGTGAATCCAAAATAGCAGCGATTCCATGCTCCAACTTCGGCTCCCATCCTAATCACAGACTTCAGCCGAGTTGAGGCCATGTGCTCTGGCAAGGCTTTCTCTGTAACTTAAATCAAGTTTCATCCCTGATTTATTAGGATTTTGTTAAATTGCTAATACCATTATTCTGCCCCCATCCATTTCATCAGCAGCAGTTTAAACTCAGTCGTCTTGAATCAGTCACAAACAGTCCCAAAGGTTTACTTGGCTTTACATTTCTTAACACAATTTATAGCATTCAAATATTGAATTAGATTTCGGGATGACATTCATCAAACCTACTGTAATATGCCCTTGGCTTTTTTTCTCTTCATCCCTTTCATCTATCTTAGCAGTAAAAGTGCTGCTGCTTTACCTCTGTTCCATATGATCAGGTAAGATCGCTTTTTCTTTCCTAGACTTCTTTTTCAGCAGTGCTTTAGAGCTCATTTACATGGATTGCTTAAGTTTCTTTCCTTCCATAAAGCTTTGTAATAAACTCTCTTCTTCACATACATTTCCCCCCAGGATGTACCCGAAATTTGGTCTTTTTCAAATGCAGGAATTGCTTACATTCCTGCATTTGATATCTTTCCCAAAGATGGGATATTATCTTTCCCAAAGAACAGATCAGGTCTCATGGACCTCCAAGCATGTGTGTGTTCATGGGAACGAAGAGCTGAAATACTATGATCTAGCCTGGAAAAATCTCATTTAGAGGGCTCATTGTCTGCAGTGGAATACTCTCCAATAGTTAAGTTTCTAGGACTCTGGCCTAAGAGACAGAGTTCCCAGGATTAGCAGAAATATGACTGCTCTGTCCTGAGCTCTCACAGACTCCAAGAGGTTAGACTGGGATCAGCCAGACCAACCCCACTTATTTCATAACTGAGGAATCTGAGATCTAAAGAAACTGCAACAAAGGAAGCTTATCATCCCAGTAAGTTGCCAGGCAAAGTCTCAGATGTGCCCTGTGGGTATGTTAGCATTAGTCATTCCCAGTGTTACAAAAATTCACACTGTACACACTTCAAGAGAAAAAGAGCACAGGCTCTGAGAATGGGCAATCCCGAGTTTGCATTAGAACTCCACCACCTACTGGATATTCATGCAGAGTGTATTTCTCACCTTGGAAATGGGGTACAACACTGCCGCCTTGGAAGATCATGGAGCACCCACATAGCACATGGGACGTTGCAGAGCTCGGTAAAAGGCAGCTAAACAGTAATGTTAAAGAGCCTGGGGCATGGACATCTGGGGGAAAAGGCTTGGGAGTTGGGAGGTGGGTGGAACCTGAGAACAAATAGAGAGGTCAGTGAAAAGCATGTGTGAGTTTGGCACAGTCTACCAATGCCTAGTTTAGGATTGCAGGATCAATTTGGAGAACGGATTATCTCAGCCAGCCAAACCACAACAACTCAGACAATTCAATTTTCTGGAGTTCCCTAGATCCTACCTCGTGTCATTCATTTAATTCTTGCTCCTTCTTCACAAAGAGAAAGAACAGAGGAATTAAAGAGAGATGAAGAACAGGCTGGTCAGGGCCTGTCGTCGTTACAGCAGGAAAACCAGACCGCATTTAAGTGAGCCTCCCCTCTCTCCCTCACTTCTATTACTGGTGCTATACAGTGAGTGCATATTTTATTGTTCGACTGCTTCTCAAAAATAGAAGTCCTTTATATCACTTAGTCCTCCTGGCACATGGCTGGGCACGAGGACGGGCGTCTAATAAATCATTTGTAAAGTCATGAGGCTGAAAGGGAGTTGATAATAAAGCCACTCATTTTCAAACTGAGAAAATGGAATAAGGAAGGAAACTAGAGAAAGGTAACAGATAATCAGCCCTTCTTAAGTTTAGATGTTAGAATTCGTATAACACTGTCCAGAAGATCAAAGCTCAATCCATACTCCTTCCTCCTAAACATGCTTTATGTCTCTCTGTTCAAAGTGACCAGAAGGCAGCCCAAGGCTTCTGTTTTCATTTAATGTTCTGGCTGAATCTTGCAATATTACTTCATTTAGTGGGTCCACAGTCGTGTCAGAGAACAATTTCCTCTTCCTTGAAACTTTTATATGGCCTTTGTTCTCCTGCTAGGCCAGTTCCCAACTAAACTTGAATTTCCAGTTTGGAAGTGAACACATGGCCTTGTGATTTAATACATTCTTGGTAGTAGAGCTGGAAAGGTCAGTCTAGAAATACTGCATACAGCTGCAGCTAAGATCCAAGACTGTGGTTTACCCACAGAGAATAGTAGGGCCAAAAAAAAATTCTATATTGAGGTTCAGTGATCTCAAACTCAGACAACTGTCACCAAAGCTGGGCAAGTTAATGCCACCGTCTGCAACAGCTGGGTTTCCACAAATACCACCATGCCTCTCACTCATCAGAGGTATTGTGTCCCCAAAGCCATGTTGGTTTTGCAAGACTGCCTGCTACTTGGCACCATTTCAATGTGTGAATATTTCCATTCAGGATCTCCCCATCTGGCAGCAGCCTAGGCAGTCATGCCCCGGTGTGCTGGTGGTATTCTTACAAGGGGATCAGGCCACTGGGATTGTAACACCTGCCTCTGGGCAATGCGGGAAGTAACCAGGCAAAACAAAAGAACACAGGATATGGCTGCAAATAAATAGATTGAAAATGCTGCATGTTGCTGGTGTAGCCAGGTGACAGAAGCCCATCTGGATATAATCTACCCCTTGGAAGCAGAGTCAGATATCCAAGAAGTGACAGATGCACACATGTAGAATTTTTATCCCACATCAGTGAACTTGCAAAGTTTGAATTCTCTATAGTGCTCCGTTATTTGGGATATTTGCACAACCTAATGATGATGCCTTTTCAGGGACACCACACATTTCACGATGCTTCCCTGGACTCAAAAGATTCAATCAGTCTAATCCCCTGCTAGACTCTAGGAGATGGATAATGAGAAAAGTCGGAGCTGCTATGTCTTCATCCTGGTGACCTCTCACAGAGAGCTTAATTAAAGTGTTTAGGGGGAAGAAGGAGGGTATATGGTAGAAGCAGATTTTAATTTTCTTTCTTAGCTAAAAATGATCTATTATTCTATCTCAACACTAATAGAATCCTGATTTATTTCTCAAAATTTTCATAGATGATTTCATGTACTTTTGTAGGTAGTTCTGATACATAGTAGGCAGTTTTTCTTCTGCTTGCACTGGAAATTTAGAGCGGTGCCTTCCCATGCCCTTTGAAAGCCAAGGGGATGGTGCCTAGGGACAATGTTTTGCATACAGTAAGTGCTCAATAAATATTTGTTGTGTTGAATTAAGAAGAAATAAATATATTCACAGAGGGAAAAGGGCAGGGACTCTTTGAGAAAAGAAGTCAGCTGTTCCCATAATCCCCAAGAGTGATTCAGCAGTGGGATTTAGGCGTCAGCTGAAGTTGACTGCTCATCAGAGCAGGTTGTTGTCAGAATGATTCCAAGTCCTTCATCCATGCTACTTATGCCCGTTAGTGAGGGTTTTGTAAGGATACAGTGGTGAAGTGGCAACTTTTGCTATTTACTAGCTACATACTCCCACACAAATTATCTAATCTTTGTAAACCTCAGTTATGTTATCTGTAAAATGGTAATAAGAATGAAATTTATCTAGTGTTGTTCTGGGGTCAGCTTTCACTAGCTTGCAAGAGGTGATTATCTGCTTTTCTTCTGGACTCTGAGTTCATTGGCTTCACCTAGAGAGATGAAAATGGCCAGGTAGCAAAATTTACACCATGAAATCAGTAAATGCTACAAATCAGAGCATACTTTTTTGGAGAGCCAGCTGTTAAACATTTTGTGAGGATTAAATAAGATAATTCCTTGCATATAGTAGGTGCTCCAGGATTATAAATTATTACTATATTTCATAGACTCTAGGGCTTTTATACATTTTTGCATCTGTGAAATCAGGAGGTGATTCGTAATCAGTACCATGTTATAATTATAATTGGCAGCATTTTCTCAGTGGCTCACAAAATAATGGCTCGTGTCACAATCAACAGAGTGTTAAAAGTCAATGAAACATTATTATCATCATCATCCTCATTATTATACTAGGCCTTTTATAACAATCCATGTAAATTATCTTTAAAATGTAAGAAAAAACACACTAATGTGCCACGACACGTATAGTAGTAACCTGCTGATTCAAGGGGGATCTTCGGAGCAGACGAGATCTCCCATCTTCACCCCTGCCTAACAACTGGCAGCTCGCCCTCCTCTTTTCCTAACTCCTCCAACACAGCCCTCTCTCAGGAATGATCCCATGGGCCCTCTAGCATGTTTGTGTGACTCCAGTGAAAGCGACTTCCCATGAGCAGGTTTGCACTGACAGCCTAATCTCTCACTGGGCAAGGAGAGCTGAGATCTCCTGCTAAAGACACTTAGAGCAAGCAGAAGAAGGGGACTTCTCTGGTGTCGGGCTTTCCTGACTCTGAAATCATCATGCAGGTTGCTGTTTGCAGAGCTGCTAGCTTTACAACTCTGTTGCCCTGTGGGTGATACAGATCCGAAACTCAATACATGTTTGTGAATAAGCCCATGAATAACAATAATCAAGATATACCAAATATGAAGATTTTAATATGTGAAATAATCAAACATTATTTAGGATGTACTAATTTGTACTCAAATATCTTGCTGGTGGAATGTAAATTGCTTTAGCACCTTTAAACAATTGCTGGTATGCATTAAAATTTCATATGTGCCTACCATGCTGTTTCAGGGAACTGCTCATGCACAAACGAGTTCACAAGGATCTTCGTAGCTGTGTTGTCTCTAGTGGAAAAAAAAATTGTAATGAGTCTATCTACAAATAAGTAATGGGTTAATAAATGCTGCTATGCCCATAGCCATTCTGTATGCAGCAGTTAGGAAGAATGAGGTCAATCTGTATGTATTAACAGGAAAAGAAATATTAGTGAAATAAGAAAACAATTTACTGAACTCTATATAAAATATGATGATTTTTAAATTTTTAAAATATGAAAACCATTTTTTCTGTATTTTTATATATGAGCCTAAATGCACAAAAGAAGGTAACAACAGTTACCTCTAGAAAGCGGTATGGTCTAGAAAGCGTATGGTCAAGGGAGATGTTAGCTTTACTTTTATGCTTAGATTTTAAATTTTACAACCAAAATGTATTTATGTATTATTTGTGTAATTAACAATTTTTAAAAATAAAAGGGAAGCATAGCTAATAAATGTTTAGGCTGAGGCATAAATTGGTGTAGCAACTACGTGAGCAAGTTCTCTGCTGAGGAGGGAGCTGACGTGTCTGAACTGTGAGCAGCCAAGCACAGCAGTGCAGAGCTGCTTCGAGTGGCTGATCCTCCAACTCTGACAGATTATGAGCCAAGACAGGGGAAGGCAGGGGCCCCCAGAGGCCACTGCAGTGACAATCACCTCCAGGGCTGTCTGGCAGGAATGTACAGGCTGATGGGATAGCAGAGGCCCTTCTCCGCTTTGCTGATGCCCAGTGAGGTGGGAGTCAGGGAGTGAGGGACAAGGGAGGAGTAGAGGGAGAGAGGATTGGAATCATCCAAGACAGACGAGTCTACCTGGTTACTGTGCCAAGAGCCAGGCCTCTCCATAGCTGACAGTTCAGGAGATGTGATGATTTCTTCCCTTCTCCTTCATCACCTCTACTCTAGACAGGCTGATTTCTCTGTGTTGGCACCAAGTGCAAACCCTCCTCACACCACAGTCATAGAGCCAGATGATAGCTCAAAAAGTTTTCTTGCTCTCTCCTTGCTAGGAAGTCAGGAATTAAGCAGGCCCTGGAAAACAGTCATCACAATACATATAGAATGTTCTTTTTTCTTCCTTGGAAACCAGAATATTTGTTGTCCTTTTGTGAGTTCAAGTCCTTATTTTCTAAAATTTTCACAGGATGGGATTCCATCACCTTGCTTGGTCTCCATTCAACTGTCCATCTATTCATTCATCCACCCAATCACATTTATTTAGCAGCAACTACAAATGTACCAGTACTACGGGACACCTGATCTTTAAGGTGGAGAGTTTCAAAGAAGGCTTTGAGGAGGTGACATGAAGGATGGGTACAGTAAGTGAGGCATATCCAGGCAAACTTTTGGGAGTGTGACTGTAGGGTGAGAGTCGGATGAGGGAAAGGATCAAGCAAGAGTACTCCAGGCTAAAGGGAAAACATGGACTGTAACACATTTCAGCAACTCAAACTCCCCTATACCCATAGAAGAAAAAAAGCAACTCTAAACTTCGTAATGAAGAAGTGAGTTAGAGTGACTGTGAAACGGGAGAGTTCCCTGTTCCCCCTGTCAGTACTCTCAGTTCCCCCTCTCATTACTCTCAGGCAGAAGTGTGGCTTGCCTGTTTGGTCACCGCCCTGCTGCTTCTCAAACCCATTGTGGGAAGGGAGCACACAGACGGGCAAGTGCAGAGGCTGGGAGGGAGCACTTTGAGCTCCAGCCCCATGGTAGGGTCTAGGGGATGGGTGCCTGCAGTCCCAGTGTTAGAAAGCTGTCTTAGCCTTGCTGTCCACAGATGGCTTTAAGTGTTAATCAACTCAATGGACCTTCTGCCTTTTTGCAAGGTCAGAGGGCCAGTGTGACAGCTTTCTGTATCCCGAGCTCTAATCCAGCATCCCGGAAGTATCTGGTCACACATGGGTTGAAGGATGAATGTGGGGTTTATTGAGTGGTGGAGGTGGCTCTTGCCTGGGTGGACGGGAAACCCAAAGCAGGAGATGGAGTGGGAAGATGATCTTCCCCTGGAGTTGGGCCATCTAAGGGCCGAACGCCTTTCCAACCACCCCTAGCTGAACTTTCCTCTTCCTCTCTCTCTGCTGCGTCCTTCTGCCATCCCTCTGCTTATCTCCTCATCTGCTGTTCTGCTCCTGGAGCCTGGGGTTTGGGGTTCCTATGGGTACAGGATAGGGAACATGGCAGGCCAAAAGGCAACTTCTTGGGTGCGAAAACAGGAATGCCTGTCCTCATTTAGGGTCACAGGTCTTCAGGCTTGAGGGTGGGGCTCTTGCCAGGAAACCCCGCTCTTCTACCTAGTATTTCTCTGTCTCCTGTCTATATCACCCATAGGATGCTAGATGAGTTTTCACAAAGCACAGGAGCATCATTCAAAAGGATTTTCACGCATGTTAATGAAATGCCAATAAAGGCTGTTGAGACAGAAATGCAGTTAGGTCATTCAGATCGGGAAACTGAATTTCTGACAAAGGGAAGCTTGGTTAACAGGGTGATGGCATTTTTCACTTCCAAACTGTGGACAGCTGTGCAGTCTGAAGTGCTCAGGAGAGACTCCATCAAGCTGAAAGGCAGGAATCGAGTTTCCCTAAGCCAGGTGGTTGGAGCCCTCTACCTCCTTGGCCAAGCTTTTTTAACTGAAAAATCAGTTTAAATTAAAAAATCAGTTCCAGTGGTTCTCCCATGCTCAATAAAAGCATCTGCACACTCTTTCTTTCAAATACCTTGCCACTTTTACTCCAGACAGAGCCAACATAAAAGCTGAGAGATAAATCAGATTTCTTGTCAGAATATCAGGTAGGCTGGGGACTGCTGGGGACAAAAAGGAATCTGCTGTGGACTTCAATGGCTCTAGAATTGGCAACAACATGTGAAATGATTCCTGAAGAGCTCAGGTGAGTGCTCTGCGGGTGGCCAGGCAGGCACTCTACACTCCTTTAGGCTCTGAATCCAGCCCGGATTCATGATAACATGTGCAAACCGTGTATTCATAAAACACTTGGTGGTGATACTCTAAAAGGGAGCTGGACGGTCATTTTATTAATGATTGACAACACAACCAGAGCTCATTGAGCAGCTACTGTGCGTCCTTAGAGTTAGAACTCAAGGATGGAATAGGGGAGGGGATGGCGGCAAAATGGGGTAAAAAGAATTCAAGAATTGCAGGTATCATGCTGAACCCCTGGACTTCAATAGGAATAGCATCATGTTTGAGAAGCTAAAGAAAAGATCTGGAACCAGTGAACGAAACATAGCGTTTATTGAGGGAACTTACATACAGGGCAGTTCAGTCCAGTAGTGGTGGACTAGACAAAAGAACTGTAACAACTTGTAAAAAAGCATGCAGTTGCCTGTAGTCCCAGCTACTCAGGAGGCTGAGGCAGGAGAATTGCTTGAACCCAGGAGGCGGAGGTTGCGGTGAGCTGAGATCGCGCCATTGCACTCCAGCCTGGGTAACAAGAGCAAAACTCTGTCTCCGAAAAAAAAAAAAAAAAAAAGCATGCAGTTTATACAGTGTTTTCACTTAACACCCTCCTTCTAGAAACCTCTACCCATTAGCCTTCACTTAACCCAAAACAAAGAGTCTTGATCTCCTGTACAGCCTGTGTTCCACAGGATGGGCCAGGGGATAAGGAATGAATCTCCACGCTGGCTGCTTCTGGATTCCTTAGCTTAGAGCTGCAAACACGCATTCTTCTTAGCCTATAGGGTCATTCTCAGGGTATGCTTAAGTTATGTTATTGCCGTCAGGTGTGTCTGTCATACAGAAGGCTCTTGATAGATGTAGTACACAGTGCAGATTAGGGAGGGGCCTTAGAGTCCCACTTTCCCATTCATTCACTGTGTGGCCCTGATCTGTGCACTTCAGTTTCCTCTTCTATAAAATGGCATCGATACTATCTTCTACTTCGGGTGGTTACGGTGAAAAGAGATAAGCATAAAACATTTAGCTCAAAGAAAAGTAGGCATTACTACAAGGGCAAAAAGTAGACTGCTAGGCATCTTTTTATGAGTGAGCCAGGAAAACAGTAGGAACCTAGAGGTTCTGGACAGTTTTAAAATAAGAGTAGTGCAAATTCTAGCTATATACACCTCCTGAGGGCAATGCCTCAAAAACAAATGCATTGGGTTTCCTTTAATTCTATATTGGTTTAATTCTACATGGTTACAGCTTGAATTTTTCAAGTATTCAAGTTACAAAAATCACCCTTTGCAAGAACAACATTAAAAAAATTAGAATCTGAAAAACAGATGCATTCTATTTGAAATGTAAATTAAGCCTTTAAAGAGGCTTTTAAGAGGTAGCTTTTCCAGGATAATTACATTGCAAGGACTCTAGGTCAATTACTCTTTACCTCAAATGTCACCTGGCTGCGGATACAAACAGGGTTACATCTAAATTAAGGCCAAAATTACAGTGCCTCTGAGAATCCCAGAGTCACCCAAGCAAATTATGAGTACCCCTTGCCCTGGATATTGCTAGAACACTCTGAGGGGTGTCTCCATATGCCCATGGGGACAGGAACTATGACAGCCACACAGTCTCTCTCCCTGGTTCTCTCTCTTGTCACAACCCACTTGCCCTGGTTAGTTGTCCATAAAGAAAACTCCGTTGCCCCTGCTGCTGCTGCCTATCATGGGATGCCAATAACCACACCAAGCATGCTGTCCCTCCTTGAAACTGAGGAGTTAATTAGATCAAGTTTCCCCACCCTGCTTACTTTTTGTTATTTTTTCCTTTTTCAATTATGCTGATGGCTGCAGAAACTAAAGGTTTCTCATCTGAACAGCTGAAACTTAACTTTCACTGGCTACTTTATAGATAATGTTCATAGGTTTCCATGGTAATGAGCACATCAGTTGTTTTTTAGGAACTCGGGCCAGTTTCTGTTCAGTTCAAATCTGTTGAGACCACTGTTTAGTCCATTCTCATGCTGCTAATAAAGACGCACCCAAGACTGGGTAATTTATAAAGAAAAAAGGTTTAATAGACTCACAGTTCCACACGGCTGGGGAGGCCTCAAGAAACTTACAATCATGGTGGAAGGGAAAGCAAACATGTCTTTCTTCACATGGCAGCAGCAAGGAGAGGTGCGGAGCAAAAGGGGAAAAATCTCCTTTTAAAACCATCAGATCTTGTGAAAACTCACTATCACAAGAACAGCAGGAGGGTAACTGCCTCCATGGTCCAATTACTTTTCAGTGGGTCCCTCCCACTATAGTTCAAGACGAGATTTGGGTGAGAACACAGGCAAACCATATTATTCCACTGCTGGCCCCTCCCAAATTGCATGTCCTCACATTTCAAAGCTCAATCATATCCTTCCAACAGTCTCCCAAAGTCTTAACTCATTCCAGCATTAACTGAAAAGTCAAAGTCTCATCTGAGACAAGGCAAGACGCTTCCACCCAAGAGCCTGTGAAATCAAAGTCAAGTTAGTTACATCCTAGATACAGTGGGGGTATAAGCATTGGGTAAATGCACCCATTTCACATGGGAGAAATTGGCCAGAAAAGGGGGGCTACAGGTCTCATGCAAGTCTGAAATCCAATAGAGTAGCCATTAAAACTTAAAGATCCAAAATGATCTCCTTTGACTCCATGTCTCACATCTAGGGTATGCTGATGCAAGAGGTGGGCTTCCATGGCCTTGGGAAGCTCTGCCCCTGTGGCTTTGCAGGGTACAGCCCCCCTCCCAGCTGCCTTCATGGGCTGGCATTGAGTATCTGCAGCTTTTCCTGGCACATAGTACAAGCTGTCAGTGGATTTACCATTCTGAGGTCTGGAGGACTGTGGTTCTCTTCTCACAGCTCCATTAGGCAGTGCCCCAGTGAACACTCTGTGTGGGGTCTCCAACCCTGCATTTCCCTTCCGCACTGTCCTAGCAGCAGTTCTCCATGAGGGTCCACCCCTGCAGCAAACTTCTGCCTGGACATCCAGACATATCCATGCATCCTCTGAAATCTAAGTGGAGGCTCCCAAAACTCAATTGTTGACTTCTGGGCACCTGCAGCTCAACACCATGTGGAAGCTGCCACGACTTGGAGCTTGAACCCTCCGAAGCCAGGGCCAGAGCTGTAACCTGGCCCCTTTTTGCCACAGCTGGAGCTGGGACACAGGGCACCAAATCCTTGGCTGCACACAGCAGGGGGTCCCTGGGCCCGGCTCACAAAACCGTTTTTACCTCCTAGACCTCGGGGCCTGTGATAGGAAGGGCTGCCATGAAGACTTCTGACATGCCCTGAAAACATTTTCCCCATTGTCTTGGTGATTAACATTCAGCTTCTCGTTACTTATGCAAATTTCTGAGACATTAGTTCATTCTCATGCTGCTAATAAAGACATACCTGAGAAGGGTAATGTATAAGGGAAAGAAGTTTAACTGACTCACAGTTTCTCAGGGCTGGGGAGGCCTCAGGAGACTTACAATCATTGTGGAAGTGGAAGCAAACACGTCCTTCTTCATGTGTGGCAGCAATGAGAAGTGCCCAGCAAAAGGGGGAAAATCACCTTATAAAACCGTCAGACCTCATGAGAACTCATTCACTATCATGGGAACAGCATGAGCGGAACTGCCCCCATAATTCAATACCTCCCACTGCGTCCCTCCCATGACATGTGGGGATTACGGGAACTACAGTTTAAGATGAGATGTGGATGGGGGACACAGCCGAACCATATCAACCACCAACCCTTCAACTGGGCCTGCATAAGTACTCAAGAGGTGGCTTTTTGATGTCAGAGGGCTAACAACTCCACCCTCAGATCATGTTAATGCTGCTTTTTTCTGTACATATATTCTGTGAAATGGCGTGAACGCCTATGCTAGTGTAGAATGAACCTGTTACTTCATTTTTCCCCACTGCCAAATGATATGGACAGAAGACAAGAGGATGAGCAGAAGAGCAGAATAATGGCAAGAACAGCACAGCAGAGAGAAAAGAAGGAGCGTCTGTACACTGAGAGGAGTCCGACTGAGGACGGTTGGAGAGATCAGCCACTGGACTGCCAAACTGCAGGGGAAGATCATCTTCTCACTCCATCCCCCTTCCAACTCCCTATCCATCCTACTAAAAGCCACCTCCACCATTCAATAAAGCCCCCACGTTCATCCTTCAGGTCCATGTGCAAATGGATTCTTCCAGGATGCCAGACATGGACCTGCGTACCAAGAGGGCACTGAGCTAGTTAACACACAAGCCATCTGTGGATGGCAAGGCTAAAACAGCGCACTGCAACACACACTCACTTGGGCTTTAGGAGCTGCAGGCACTCACCCCCAGACACTCCTGTGGGACGGAGCCCAGGAGCACTCACCCCAGCTCCTGCACCTGTCCATCTGCATGCTCCTCATCCTGTATGTGGTTTGAGCACACAAAGCGGCTGAACAGGTGAGCCACACCCCTCTCGCACATCCTGCAAGATTAGTCAGGGAACTCTCCCATTCACAATCACCTTTTCGTGTCTTAGACCACCCCACTTCCCTAAGCCATAAATATACCCAAGTCTTATCTTCAGGGAGATGGATCTGAGAGCTGTTCTCACACCTTCTCACTTGGCAACCTTGAGAATAAGTCTTTTCTCTTTTGTAAAACCTGTGCCACAGTGATTGGTTTACTGCACACAGGCAGAATAAACCTGGACCTGGCTGGTAACACCAAGATCTCAAAGCTTTCAGTTCTGGGGAGCCAAAGCAATAGCAGGTGCTCTGCAGAGGTGTGTAAACCAAAAATTAAATTATAAGCCCCTGCCAACCATCTGAATAAACTTCCTTCTTGCCAGGGCACTCTTAAAATTTACCTCAAAAGACTGGTTCAGGCCATGATGAGAAATGGGGGTTGGACATGCCTCATTATACCTCTGGCATTAACATTAACATAGACCTTAAGTGTGATGAGAAGAATTTACAGTCCATTCTCTCTGAAGCCTGCTATGTGGAGGCTTCCCCTGCATGATAAAACTTTGGTTTCCACAACCTCTTATTGCAACCCAGATGAAGTTTCCTTCCTGTTGGTCTCAGGTCTTCAGATAAGCTCAACCAATTGTCAACAGAAAATGTTTAAATAACCTGGAAGACCCCACCACCCCTACTTCGAGTTGTCTCACTTTTCTGAACCGAACCAAAGTATTTCTTAAATGTATTTGATTGAAGTCTCATGGCTCCCTAAAATGTACAAAACCAAGCTGCACCCAACCACCTTGGACCCATGTTCTCAGGACCTCCTGAGGGATGTGTCACAAGCCGTGGTCACTCATATTTGTCTCAGAATAAATATCTTTAAATATTTTACAGGGTTTGACTTCATCAACAATTGGTATGAGTGGGCCCTGTAAGCCTGAGACTACACTTTGTAACCTGGGCCCAGCAGCTACTCTGTGTGGCCAAGGATCTCAAAAAGTCATAAAATTGATTCTGTTCCTTTCTGGCCATAGCTGGCAATGCCACAGAGACATTTATTGACCCAACAGGGAACAAAGACCAGGCTATCCTTGTCCTCAGCTGTCCTAGCCCCAACACACTTCGTCCACCTTCCCAGGTCCCAAAAAGAGCCCCCCTGCGCATCATCAAACACCATTCTTAGGTGTAGTAAAGCTGGAAATTCCCAGCAGGGAATAAACATCAGCTCCATCAAGCCAAAGGAGCTGCTGTCATTTGCAGCCTTGGTAGTCTATGAACCTAAAATGAGGTTTTCATTAACTTGCAAAGAAAAATAAACCGAACTTGCAGCCTGATTTTGTTCTAAGTTTAGATTAGTGGGGAGGAATTAGCTGCGGTTTATACCTAAGACCTGCTAGCTCATCACAGCTCTTTCTCTCTAGGACCTGGTTAAGGTGATAGAGGCATAAAAACTGTTGAAACATGAAACTATACCAAATAGAAAATGCAGATGATTCACTACAGGTAAACTAACTTAGTCAATATTCATTAAAAGTTAATACAAATTATCATCGTAACCGTTTCTTCAAAAGACTGGTTGGTAAGGTTGTGATATACTAATTAAAATTATCTGGTTATCTGAAGATCATTATTAACCTTCTTCAATTCTGCCTAAAATTATCCTCTTCCATTTCAGTAAATTCATGAGAGAGTTTATTTAAATGACTTAGTGTATTAATCCACCAGATATTACTGAATTTCTACTGTCAGACCCTGTAACACCTACTTTAGGGGTGATATGCATCATTGACCAAACAGATCAGGCCCTGACTTCACAGATTTTCCTTTATAGAAGGACAGACAAAAACTGAAAAGAAATATATATTACCAGTGTCAGGTAATGATTAAGTGTTGTGAAGATAAAGAAACTATAGGATAGAGTTACTTTAGACAGGCTGCTCAAAACAGCCTCTTTGCAGAGGTGACATCTGAACAGACAAAGGATGGAAACGGGCAGCATGCCATATGGTTATGTAGAGAGAAGCATGGTCCGGGGCAGGGAACAGTATACGCAAAGACCCTGAGGTGCCTGACATGCTTAAGGAGCAGAAAGTAGGGGTGGAGAGTATTGAGAGGTTAGGCATAACACCAAGAAGTGGTCCAGAGCCAGATCTTATAGGGTCTGTCGGTCACAGTGAGGGCTTGGACTTTACTCAATATATTGGATAACTGTAGATATTTTTTGCACTAGAATCTACACATATTCTGATCATTTCTGTAGTGGACGCTATGCTGAGCCATCCAGATGCCCTGATCCTCTTTCATGACCTGTAGACTCATTCCCTAGCTGTGGGGAGTGTTGCAGACATTGCTGGTTTAAAGGAGCCGCCTCACCCAACCTCACACACCCTCCCACAGCCATCAGTAGCCAATGACTGGTCAGTGTGTGGCTACAAGGCTCCACCCTCTGGCCTCCACTGGGATAAGGCTGAAGGTCAGAGCAGCTGTCGAGCTCACAGAAAGATGGGCTGAGGCCTCAGCTACAGCTGTATTACATTCTAGCATATTCCTCTGTCCATTTCCATGTGCCTCATCCCACACAAGTGTTAATCCTGAGAGCCCTAGCCAATAAAACTCTCGCACATAAATCTTAGAATATCGGAGTCTCTGCCCTGGTAAACTCAACTGAGGACAATTGTGGGCAATTAATTACATTATAAAGGCCTATAGCCGTACATAGAGAAGTACAAGATGACAATAAACCTGATCAATGAGTTAGTTTTTAATTAAATTCCTGGCATAGACTAATCACTTTTGGTCATTGCGCTCTTTAAAAGTGGAATACCGACAAGGAAGGTGGAGGAGCTGGAGAGTATTCTGAAGAGTTAGAAACTGTTTTACTCTATTTCAGTTATCTCTAATTCTCAAGTCAAACCATTAGTTCATTTAAGGATACAGAGCCTATATTAATATTTCACTACATGTGAATAAACGTCCAAAAGTACAAATTTCTAGGACTTTGATTACCCACTTTTCCTACTTTAGAAAAATATAAAATGCTCAACATAGAGAAAATGTGACGAAAATGTTTCAAAAAAAAATTCCTGTTACTAATAAATGGTCCACTGAGTATACCTGCTCAGCTGAATTACATCTTGTCATACATAATCTATACAGGCATTTGATATTATTGGCATAGTACAAAATTGAAAGTTGAAAGCATATGATAATTTACCCAAGAAAATAATTTGTTTGGTCACCAATATATCTGATTTCAAAACAATAAGAATGAGGACAAAGCTCTAATTTTTTCTTATCTTGCCAAATTCCTACCTAAGGGGTCTGGGGAGTCATGCCCTACAAACCATAAATTCTCATCAGATGGATTTTATTTAACCCTATATATGTTGACTTACTTTCCAGTCTGACTCTGGCATAACATTACATGACAAGAAAATCAAAATATTTTACCCACAAATATGTTTCTTTGCCGTATTTTGAAATAGCCCTGAAAAGCCATCCTTCGTGGGGGAAATTTGCATCTGTAAAGAATCTCTGTTAGCATAGCTAGATCTTTTACGTCCAGGCCCTCCCAATCTGAAGAGATTAACTGAGAGCCTAGAATATGGCAATATGGCAAAACCTTGCCTCTACTAAAACTAAATGAGTCAAGATTGTGCCACTGCACTCCAGCAATAGAGTGAGACTCTGTCTGAAAAAAGAAAAATCCTGGTTTCCACCATCTTTTATCTTAACCTGAACATTTCCTTTCTATTGATTCTGGACCAAACCAATGTATTTCTCAACTGTACTTGATTGATGTCTCATGCCTCCCTAAAATGTATACAACCAAGCTGCACCCTGATTACACTGGGCACACGTTCTCAGGACCACCTGAGGGCTGTGTCTCAGGCCATGGTCACTCATATTTGGCTTAGAATAAATCTCTTGAAACATTTTCAGAATTTGACTCTTTTCATCAACAATGAAAAGTTGCCTAGCCCTGCACTTTATTGCTGTGATTCTCCTGCTAGTTGCTTACCAAGTGTCTATTGCTGCTTCTCTTTACTAACAGAATCTCTACATTGTTGGTGACAATGTGCCCAGCTATAGCCAACATCTCCAGGTTTGGGAAGGCTGGGGTAGGCTGCAGGGAGAAATAGCTAGAAGTCATTTGGTGGGGGTTTCAAGGAGGTGCCTCAGCTGGTGGGGTGGGTACCTTTTTTCGAAACACCAATCGACAAGTCCCACCCAGCAGTTTCTGATGCGGTTGGTTGGAGGTGCACCCAGAATATTCTCATTTCTAACCAGTTCCCAGGTGATGCTGTGGCTGCTGGTCTGCAGACCACACGTGAAAACCACTGCCTTTAGCTAGAGCCACAGTGGCTGTTTTGTGACTAGAATATGAACTTCAGGATGGAAATCGAGCCCTAAGGATTGTAGAACATAAAGATAGAAGAATCTGGGTTTCCACTCTTTGCTTTGAGTTATCCTACCTGTCCAGATATCTGTTTCCTGAGAAAAAAATTAAAACTCTTATATTGTTAAGCCATGTTGGGTTTTCTGCCATATTCAGCTGAACCTAATCACATTTGATAAAAAGGCCTTAGGCCATATCTAATATTTCCTTCCTCCAACTTTTTAGAAAATACTCTTATTTTTTCTCCCTAAATTAACAGGAATTGGAATGTGGCTTTAGCATTTGAGCCCTGATAATAAAAACCTTGAATCTTATATTAAATTTGATTGTATAGCTTCAGACTATCAGTGACTCAGTGCTTATCCTAATAATTGCATGAGAATTTATGCACCCAGAGCCCAGGGTGCAGAGGTGGCAATAAGGTGATTTTTCTAGCGGTAAATGAGTTGTCTTCAGGATGGGGATAGAGGGAGTCCTAAGGCCTACTTCCCTGACATATCCATAGAGGAATTTTTCTTCCGCCATGGAAACCATTGGATTAACAGATCAACAGACTTTTGTCTCTTATTCATAAGCAAGGAATGATAAGGCTATGAGCTCATTCCAGTTCTCATCCTGTCTCATTAAGGAGGAAAAACTTCACCGGGTTTAAAGTTCCTGCAATGAAAAGTTATTTTGGAAAATTACACTATTTCTAGAGGTTCTTTGTTAAAACAGAGAATTTTGTGTGCTTGCTGCTTGAAATATGCTTCTATCAAAGATTAAGAAAAAACATGGCCATCAGTCTCAAATAAGAACATAGATAGGGCCAGGCACAGTGGCTCATACCTATAATCCTAGCACTTTGGGAGGCCAAGGTGGGTGGATCACAAGGTCAGAAGTTTGAGACCAGCCTGTCCAATATAGTGAAACCCTGTCTCTACTAAAAATACAAACATTAGCCAGGCATGGAGGTGAGCACCTGTAATCTCAGCTACTCAGGAGGCTGAGGAAGGAGAATGGCTTGAACCCAGAAGGCAGTGGTTGCAGTGAGCCAGGATCGTGCCACTGCACTCCAGCCTGGCAACAGAGCAAGACTCTGTCTAACAACAACAGCAAAAAGAACATAAATACTTGTAACTGGATGTTGCCATGGGTCCTTATTTTCTGCTCTGGTTGAAACAACTAAAGGGGTCAAAACACTGATTCCTCACCCATACATTCTCCAAATAGTTGCCTGGTGATGCTTTCAGAGGTTTGCATGCAGAAAGAGGGCAGACCCTGCCTTGCCTGTCTCCATCACCAAGGCAGGTACATTAGCTCCAGGACAAGTGACTATTGGGATGTTTCACAAATTCCACCTATAGGGTAAGGGCTGGAAGTGGTGTGGGTAATTCAAGCATTGGAAATTAATCATTGTCTCAGAGTACATACAGTGGACAGCTGGATCTGCATTTAAAGGCAGAGTATCTGGGAAGAAATAAAAACACTCACCCTAGTCTTAGAAACCTACGCCTTAAAATGTTCAGCAAATATTTTTTCAAAAGCACTTTGTTGATTTCCTAGTTTATAGCCTCTTTCCCCATTTTCAAACTAACCTACAGAATATCAATCTTCTGTCCTATAACTTCCTCAGATGCAATAAGCTAGCTCTCGGTCACTCCATTGAGTCTCCCCCAAAAATGCATGTTTCACTGTGGCTCCCAATCTCTCACACCGGCCCATGTGGCTTCTCAGGGTCCAGCCTCTTTGTGACAACAGAAATGAAGCCTAATGGGGAAATTAGGTGACCAAGGGGTCAAAGAACATGGCAGGTTGTGTGGTTGCCATTTACTTTATGCAGAATTAAATCCCTCCTGAACAGAAGGCAAACGTAGAGCAAGTCACAGGCTAACAATCTAGAGTTTTGGTTTTTTATTTTTAGCATGAGGTCATTAGCTACTGACCCTCCCTGTGGGTGTGATAAGCTTTCAGCAGCCCCCAAACAGAGAAGAGACCAAGTTTCCCTCCACCCCTAACTCTTCTATACACACAGAGACCTCAGTAATTAGGATTCCTCTCTTTTTCTTGCCTTTATACATATTCAGCAAAGTTGGCTGTGGAAAGGGTGGGTCATATCCATGAGGGATAAATTTGAAGGAGCCAGCAGATGCTTCAGTGCACAGCCAGGATCAGTCCTGCATGTAACAAAATGAAGTTCTTCATTACATCATTCCTGGGCACAGGCAATGGGGCGAATGTGTAATCATTCATTCTTGCAAAAATGAAGTTAGAACAGCAATGATTCAGTACCCAGGTAGCTTCTGAATGTTCAAACGATTCTTCTTCAAGGGGCCCTGACTGGGAAGGCCCACCCACTTTTTAAATGTAATAATTTTCTCCTCTTTTGAGAGACCTACCCAGAATCACTTCCAAGTTCTGGGTTATTTGTCAGGTAAATCCTTCTCTACCTCTCTCCCACCTCTCTTCTAATCTCTCTTTTGCTCTAAAGGAAATCCCCAATCGCCCTGAGGCATTTTCTTCTTTGAATATCCCCTTTGCTTTAACCTCTTCCTCAAAATCCTCCTTCTTTTATTTACAGTAGATATGGATGCCCTAATATGCATGGAACCCAAAAGAATGGGAACTAATGCTATTACCTTAAAGGACAGGAGGTGTAAGATCTTCCTAGGGCAGCACAGAAAAGAAACGGGAAAAACAATTTACTTTCCATATTAGTATTCCTGGATTCCTAACCTTTCACACGTGTAGCCGTCACTGTGAGTACACTGAGGACTTCAGGCATGGCTCTTTAAAGGAGCCTGGCAGTGCCAACACATTCTTACTACTGTAAATGTTAAATAACAAGAAAACAATTAAGTTTCTGGGATGTACTCAGTGGGTGTTTAGTCTTTGCAACCGTTATTGGCATCTGAAGTCCTGGGTTGAGGAATTAGAATCAACAGTTCTTTTTCCATTTCAATTTTTGCAACACAGTGGGAATACTTTCTTTTTTGGTTTGCTTTGAATTATAGGCAAAAGCTCACAAGGGCATGTTTGAGATGTTAGCCAAGGTGTTCACATTCAAATTTCCTAGTAGGAGGTACTCAGTGAGGTTCTGGAATTGATAAAGCATTTCGGTCTGGCACTGCTTGACCTCTGGCAGTAGGTCCATCCAGCCCCATAAAAGCTAGAGTCTGAGGGGGCAAAGTCAAGAGGCCAGGTGAGGATCAGCCATTTCAGAAGGATGCACAATACTGCCTCGACAATAACAGCAGCCTCTTTTTGGTTAATTAACGTTCTCCCAATGGTCCGTGAGTGCAAATGACTCCAGATAGTGATGGTTCAGCAGAATAAATCAGAAAAGCTTCCTACTATCCCTGTTATTAGAAGGGTATGACTCCTGAAGTAATAAAGCACATCATTTTCATTTTATCTCCCCATGAAAGAGCTTGGACCAAACATCCTAACGCACAGCTCCCAAAATGCAGATTATTTTCAGCTTACCTGCAGAGTTGATTTTCTTTTTCCTGATGGCCTGCTTTCCTTGATTAAATCCTGCAGCTTTGTTTGATACATTAAGTCAGAACTACAATCCCTGAAAACAAACCAAATTTAAAATGCAATTCATTATCCCGGAGGCTGTTTCTTTCCCTGATTTGTTTGCTGAAAAGGAGAGTGAAATAAGACAGGACAATGGAAAGAAGGAGATGAGAGAAGAAAGGGAGGTGACGAATACGGTAAATAGATTTGGAAGCAGATGTACAATGAACGGAAATCTGTCCAATTATTTTCTCAATTAAAAGCTGTCTCATCCTGAATGTCTGTATCAGACCCTTATCTACATTCACTTCTTATTTTCTGCATCTCTATCTTGCACACAGAATACTGTAGGAACATCTCAGCAATGGATTTCTCTGCTCAGAAATTATACTCATGAAGATGATTCAATAAAAGATTTCTAAAAATGTGGAGAATTTTTGGTAGCTTTTGAAACAAAGGATTTAAAAAGTAACCAACAGCTTTAGGCATCATGATCATTGTCAGGTCATCCTTCAGTATCGTCATGGATGCCACTGTTGACCTTAGTAAACCCGCAGCATAACTATTTTGATCCCTAAAGCAAACAAGAGTTTGAATTAGGTTGAAATTACAGTCTCCAGATTGCATTTAATGCTTTTTCTGGATGTACAGAGAAACCTAGGTGGCATTTAGCAAATGAGTTAATTTCTTGCGTTAACGATGCTTAATTAGCAAACATCAGACAATTGGAAGGAGTAGGCAGCTTCTGCAGGAGAGGACAAGGACTTAAAAAGCCTGTAATTCCCAGCACTGTAGAAATCACTAGAAGGACTCTAAGGATTTTTTTTTCCAATGTAGTCTTGTTGAAAACAGTGTGAAATAAACATTTTCTCACTTTCAAAAAGCCACCTCTATCCTCCAAACCTTGATCATGGTGGAGAGGAAGACAAGCAGCTGGGGGCTTGGTGCTTATTAAAAGCTTGATAGACATGAGCTGAAT
The DNA here is from genome assembly GCA_963573645.1 of Pithecia hirsuta. Classification (NCBI taxonomy): domain Eukaryota; kingdom Metazoa; phylum Chordata; class Mammalia; order Primates; family Pitheciidae; genus Pithecia; species Pithecia hirsuta. Next base: position 45,326 of record CAUYLZ010009648.1, read on the forward strand.
CGAAATCTGAACAAGAAGACCAGATTTGCATCACAGTTCCTGCCCCATCACCACACTCTCAAGTAATCCCACTATTAGGAAAGCATTCCTTTGATTTAACAAGCTTCTATTTAAAAAATGAAAACAAGTCATTGGGAAGGTTAACATAATTGACAATAAGGAGACGTTCGTCGGTCCTCCAGCAGTAAGATGTAGTTATCAGGTGTTTGTTTCTTGCTAACGTAGAGGGAAATTCTTGCAGTGAAGAAGTAAGACTTCTACTAGCATTAGACCTGGGGAGTTTTTAGGACTCAAGAGTAGAAGGAAAGATTTGGGCATGGCACAGAGGTGGAGGTTCTGGAAACTAAAGCACATAGAATATCTGTGAGAGGAAGGAGGGAGAGAATCTGCCTCCAAACATACTCTGGTTGGTTTTCATATAGGCAAGGTAATGCCCGTCTGCCAATTTAGTCCCACCCCTAGCCACTCAAGGCCCAATCAGGTGAGAGGAAGGTGGGGCTTAAATATCTACCCGCCACCTTCCTTGACTGTTTCTTTGGCTGCCAGCCTGACTTACACACAATGTACCTGTTTTCACATCTCATTTCAGAAGCCTGAACTTCCTGTTTTCTATCTGCACGTGTCACTTATCATGTACACTATGTTTTGTTTGGTTTTTGTACTTTATGCTTTTAAACCTCAATTACTGGTCCCACACCAAAGTTACTTTTCCAATAAACTATCATTAAACATTCTTTAGGACAGGTTCCTACCAACCTCTTTTCTCCCCATCCTTAGCTCTAGCACTCCACTAACCATCAGTGATCCTTCTTAGTCGAATTTTCAACCTGACCTTCCATGGATTTTCCTAACATCTACTTTTCTTAGATGCTAAACCTTCCTGGATCTTTGTCTAGAGCCTTTCGTGTCTTTGAGGATACCAGTACTGTGGCTGAGGTGAACCTGCACCATGAGTGATGAGCAGGTCACCAGGACTCTTTGGTCTCACCTGGCGTCAGTGGCCTTGATGGCTCAGCAATGCTTGCCTTGTGGAGGCGCATGGGGCAGTTGCAGAGGAGGTGGATGTACACTGTCTATTGCCAAATTCTGCCTCCTTCTCTGAGTCTGCAAAAGAAGAGTGGGAAACTTAGAAGAGTGGCTAAAGCCCCAACTAGGGAGTCAGAGAGACCTGGATTTGAATTCTAACTCTGCCACTTGCTGGTTGTGTAACCTTGCACAAATTACTTAACATCTCTAAACTTCAGTGGCATCATCTTTGAGAGGCAAAATAATCCTACTTCCTAGGATTATTTGATGAATCAAAGGAGATGACAACATATGTGCCAATCCTATATACATAGACAACATAGCATATATAGAGTGTTATTGCCTAATTATGTCATACCTTGCCAATTCCTCAAATGTGACAATGAGCTCTTGTGTACAGTTTTGCCCACGGTTTGCCCCAAGCATAAGGGAGCCTTCCGTGAATATCCAAATCCAGCCCAAGTGGTTTGTGTTGTTCCTCCCCTTTCTCATGAGCAAAGCTGCCCGGCAATGGGCAACATGGATGCCCTTAAATCCAGCCTCTCAGGGCTTTTTCAAGTCTTTTCTTTTGGCTAACAGTTAATAAAATAACTCTATCATCCCACAGTGCACACTTCCCCTTCGGCTTCCACTTTCTGAACTAATCGCTTATTCTAGTCACTAACGGCTCCTACCAACAGCCATGTAGCTGGCATCCCTTCCCATACACTCCTGTGGCATTCATATTTCATGAAGAACAATAGGGTAGGACCATACAGCAGCTCTTGGAAAAAAATAAAGTGTAGAAAAGAATGAAATAAAATGGCCGGCTTACTTGGAGGAAAATGTGATGAGCCCAGAGCCAGTTTCCTCAGGGGTGGTTTATAGAGAAGGATTTATTGCACAACAACAAGCTTTTATTTATTATTTTTCTGGCAAGCATTTTTGCATTATTTCATTTGGCAATTCAGCTGGGTATTTGGAGGTGACAGCTTGCCAATTTTTTTCACAAACATTTTGGATTTTAACATCTTAATCTGAAATTATGGCAGTAATTACAAGGGGGTAACAGGTAGGAGGATGTGGGGAAGGTAGTAGCATGTTGAAGAAGCTAATAGTAAGAGGAACTGTGCTAAATATGTAGTTCTGACAGTTGCAGATAGAACGTTTGCCTACTGATGAATAGCAGGAACAAGGCATCAATATATTCCCCACTCTTGAGGTTTTGCCACCGTTTAAAAAATGATCACACCTATGCAAGCCACAGTGGCACTTTCCTCCTGTTACATTCCCTTTGAAGGCTGCAGAAAATCACTGAGGCAATTCAAAAATCATAAGTAATCAATCAATATTTATTAGGTATCTACTCTGTCCTTAGTGTGCTCTTTAATCCTTTATCCCACTTTATTTTCTTTATAGCACTTGCCACTAATATTTGTTATATTTCAGCTTATTGGGTTTATTATCTGTTAACCTGATATGAATATAATTTCCATGAGGATGGGAACCTCGTTGGATATGGTTCACTGCCGCATCCCTATCACCAAGAACATTGTCTGGCACACAGTTGTGGCATAATAAAGATTTATTGGATGAATGAGAGAATCCTGAATACTGAGGCAAATTAAAGAATGGTAAGATATTTTTTCTAATCTTAGTTTATAATCTAGCTGGAAAGCAAACTGTATAAATGCTAAGAAAGCCTGCAAACGAAAGTAGTTGACTGGAAGATCTTGGGTCGTCTTTGAAGGGTATTCCCTGCAGATGCTGATTATGTGATTCCTGTGAAGAAAGAAAAATAACCTGTCACTAACCCCTTTAAACATTTACTGGTAAGAATAAGCTCAGGTCATTCTTGGACGTGGTTTCCCAGCCCCTGCTCTGCACACCTGACTTTAGTCTATTTCATTTGGATTTCATAGCTGAGGTCCAGAAGCCTCCCCACCTACCAGTGTTGCTTATTGATTTGCCGCCTCCCCTTATCCCCGTTCAATACACCCAGAGAGGAACTTAAGACAAACGCACCTCTGAAAGAAATATCTTCAGAAATATCAACACGTATTTTCAAATTGTGTTGCAAAAAATAAATCTATGTAGCTGTTAATAGTAATTTAAAAGAAAAAAGTTTGCATTATCAAATCGGTTTGGGGAACACAGAATTAATTGAAACCACTCCCATATTTGTTTCCAAGTCTTTAGTGCACTGGTATGCAGCATAAGTATCTGAGAAATGGCCATATTACATAGTGAGTGCTTCCTCCAACTTTATTTCACCATGGACCCTTTCTCTTCTAAAACATAAATAGTCTATTGCTATTACTGGAACATAATCTTTAAAATACTAGTCTATACGGTTTACAGAAGAAGGGCATATAGAAGTTGTTAGCCTGAGAAAGCCCTTGGGGAGTTTGAAGATTGACTAGTTGCTTGACTATTTAATCAAGAATTACCATGATGTTTAAGTTCCTAGGGCCAGGACCGTAAGAACTCAGAAGAGAAAAAAATCAAGAAGGTTTTATGGAAGAGACAGACTGCAGCTGGGATTCACATTATAAACAAGATTTAGATAGAAGAGAAAAAAGGAAATTTCAAGTGTGGGCAAAAGTTAAGACAGGGAGGGCATGACAATGAGTATTTTTATTTTCATATTTTAATTTACTAAGATCCGTGGAAATTCAGTGGGACTCGATTAATGCCGTCTAACATCAGTCCTATTTTTTTCTATTAACTCAGTGTGTTAGTTTGCATTTTCTAAAGCAGACACTAAGACAAGATTCAGAGTATAAGAATTTTATTAAGGGAAATTCCTGTGTGACAGAAAATGGGGACAAACCAGGGAAAGCCATCAGACCATTATGCAAGTCTGATCCCAAGTGAAGGAGAAAGGGAAGGAAAATTAAGTAGAAGCACCTACTAAACTGCCGTGAAGTTTAAGGAAGTTTCAGCAATACTGCTGTCAGAAGAATCCTATATCTCCCCTAGACTAACTGTGCCTTAGTATTCCTGCTGCATGAGCAGCCAGCGCGTGGGAAGCACTGCCTTGGTACAAATAAGGCGATGGATTTTCAGAGCTCAGCTGCTGGCCCCTTGATCAATTAAACTCCTTGTAGTTTGAGTTCAGCAGGCACATTTTTGTCACCATCACTCTGAAGACAGATCTTTAGAAAAAGTCAACTGACCTACATATGAGAAACAAAATGCCCACAAAGTGAAAGTCGTCCATCTGAAATCAGTGATAAAGGCAAAACAATATCTGATGCACATGACGATAGACCTAGCCTGGAGAGTCTTGCTACTTCTTATTTTGCAAATCTCCAAATGAGAATATCTTAGTTTTCCCAAGGGTAGATTCAGTTACTGTGGGATCTCAAGCTTGTAAAAGTGTGTAGGGGATGAAGGAAGAGTATCATTAAGAAAAAATATAAATTACAAATACGAAATCACTGGGGATTCTCCTGGGGCCTTGAAAGGGGCCCCTGTAAGTAAGAAGCCAACTTAAACCTCATTTGCTTCATGATAAATCCACTCCTGTTCATCTACAAAATATAGCTAAGAGACCTGGAGTGTATTGCATGAGCACATTCAAAAATAATTCACTGCTGATTGATTCACGAAAATGTAAAATGCCCCACAAGTGTTTAATTATCTGAACTGTGTGTGCTTTTCACGGAAAAGAAACAGCTGATGAGAGATGGAGCGAGCAAGCCACTGAGGTTAATGCACAGAGAATGACCCTGGAGTGCTCTTCCCAGCAGAGCTGAATGAGCTGCTGACACAGACCCAGGAGGACACATTCTCAAAACTTGGCTGCAGTGAGTCCTTGGAGGGGATCGCATCGCAGTGTGGCCTTGCTTATCAGACTTACTCTTTCTCTTTAGCGATACAGAACAAGGGAGCCAGAGGAAACCTGTACCACAAAAATAGTTGTTCTTTTAACCAAGCAACAAAATGGAGTGCGAAAGACAGTAGATCCTGAGGGCTACAACTAATGCCTGTGTCGTTTGAAAAGATCCAGGAGCCACAAGAAGATTCCCAGAGTATTTTTTCTTGGAGGTTTTCAAACTTCTCAAATGATGATGCATCTAATGAAAGCAATAAAGCAACAAAAAAGAGAAAATGCAAGAGGAATGAGGAAGAAAGAGGGAAGAAGTGAAGAGAGAGAAAAGGGAAAGGAATATGGAGTAGAGAGTGGAAGAGAAAGAGGAGCGAAGGACTAAGAAGCTCACAGTTTTTAGCTCTAGCGGGGCCAGAGGCCTAATTGCTTCTGGACTTTTTAACATTATTTTAAAATAGAGTAGGACCCAAAGTATTCATACAAATCTAGGTAGGGGAAGTGCTGATACAGGATATGCCTTTGTTGTACTCTGACAATCAAAGGGGCTTCACCCCTACGGTTCTCTAGTTTGGTTACCAGTCTATCCAAAAATTTTACATCAGGAATAGCCTTTCTTACAGACAATGATGCTGTGAGGGACTTCCCAGCTCAACCTGGAATGCCACTGTACTGCCTGCCTTACAAATCCAAGCCGTCCTCCAGGCACCTCCTTCTATCACCCATTTCCTCCCACCACCCCACCTCATTTCTTGCTATCTTGCTCTCACCGATACTTTATTAACCTTCTCATTTTTTGTATTTTTTTTCTACCTAGCCCCATTGCTTCAACCAAACAGATCCTTGCCTGACATAGTTTATTATAACATATTGTCATTTCCTGATTACTTATGTATTCCCCCATGTCCTGCAAGCTCCAAAAGGTTTATTGTGTATTAGGTAGCACCTATCACAGTGGATGACATACAGCAGGATAAATATTTCCTGGAAAAATGAATGGTAAGCATCTACCTGTGTGCATATATGCTCCCCTTCACTGAAGACTCCTATGGCTTATGCTTAGTAGTCTCCTTTTCTTTAAAATCCTGCTTAAAGTTTGTCTTTTCTAGAACATTTATAGAAATGCTTACTTCTCACAATCTCACACACACTCCTGATACTTCTACGTGCTTTTTTGCTTTTCGTTTTCCTTCTATGAAGTAGCTTGCAGCAAAACCAAGGATCAAGAAAGGTTGTACTAAAAATATTTATCTGCTTGAAAACATCAGAGAACAACCAAAAAAAATTAAGATGTAAGAGGCCAAGACCCCAGGAAGAAGGGGATTTTGCTGATATGACCCCAAATATTCACCTCATAGTGTATGCAGTTTTTTTGGCATGTTTTGCTGCGGGTCAGAAGCCAGGCAAAGGGTGGTATCTAAGAGATAGAGGAGCCAGCCGAGCTTTCAACAACCTTCTGGAACTAGGAAGGAGAAAATGCAAGTCTGTGGCTGCCAGTGCGTCCAGGACTTGTGTAGTCCAGGCTCTGAAAGAAAGGACATGCAAAGAAGTGGAGGTGGTTCACCCTGCAAGGCATTTGATGACTGAAAGGCTTAAAAAACAGGTTAATACCATCTGAAAATCAAAGTGGAGTTTTTAGTAGTCTCTTAGTCCCAGAGAGACCAAAGTCAGAGTCCAGATAGACCCTATTATACATCCCAAGATCTCATCTGAGAACACTGAAGGAACCCTCTAGGAGTAGGGCAAAATCATAAGTAAGGTGAGATTTGCTTAGTTCCTAATTGTACTGAGATGAAGTGTCCCTAATCTAACAGCCTGTCAGAGGATAGGGTAAACTCTCTCTAAAAGAAGATAACATCATTCAGAGCCTTTCCAGTTTTCCATATACAATGTCTCTAGCAAGCAATAAAAATTTACTAGGAATAAAAAAATGGAAGTACAAAGCAGAAAAACAGAAAAGAGAAACAGACCCACAGGTGAATTAGATATTGGTATTCTCAAACATTGGTTTGACCATGTTCAGGAAAACTAATAATAAGATGGAGGATCTTACCAAGCACTAGAATCTGTTTTTTAAAATAATTAAATGAGAATTATGTAAATGGTATTAAGATTGCAATAAGTGTATTTAACAGATTGTTGACATTGCTGAAGATTACTTCACAAAAAAATCGCGTCATTCATAAATATACAAGCTAAATCAGAGGTGGATAAAGAATGTAGAATATAAAATAAGCAGAAGACAAAACACAAGGGAAAGGTCTAATATCTTTGTAATTAGAATACTAGAAGGAGGTAAGAGAATGGAAAAGAAGCAATATCAGAAGAGAAAATGATAATTTTCTAAAACTTTTGAGAGATTCAAGAAATCCTATATTCTAATAAACAGGCCATATATATATATATATACACACACACACACACACACACACACACACACCCCTAGACACATTATAATAAAACTACCAAACACTAAATGAAATCTTAAAAGCTGCCTTATCAAGACTCATTATATCACAGGAGCAAAAATTAGGCAGACAGAAGACTTCCCCAGAGAAACAGTGTAAGCTAAAAGACAAGAGAATGACATCTTTAAAGTGTAGAGAGAAAATACTTGGTCTGGTGTGGTGGTTCACACCTGTAATCCCAGCACTCTGGGAGGCCGAGGCAGGTGGATCACAAGGTCAGGAGATTGAGACCATCCTGGTTAACACGGTGAAACCCCATCTCTACTAAAAATGCAGAAAAAGACTAGCCAGGCATGGTGACACATGCCTGTAGTCCCAGCTACTCGGGAGGCTGAAGCAGGAGAATCACTGGAACCTGGGAGGCAGAGGTTGCAGTGAGCCGAGATTATACCACTTCACTCCATCCTTGGTGACAGTGTGAGATTCCGTCTATAAAAAAAAAAAGAGAGAGAGAGAGAGAGAGAGTAAATACTTGCCACTCTAGCATTGATCACCTGAGAAAATAGCCTTCCAAAATTAAAGTAAAATGAAGACCTTTCTAGTCAAATAAAAATGTAGAGAATTTTACCCTTTTTAGAACTAGACTTAGAAAAGAGAGAAAAAGAGGAAGGGAGGTTTCTTTGGAAAGAGGAAAGTTAAACTCAAAAGGAATTACAGAAATGCAGACCGCAATAAAGATCAATGAAAAAGAAAAAATTGTGGACAATTTTAAATTACAATAAACTGTAGTAAACAAGGATTATACTGGGGTTTAAAACACATGCAGAATCAAACTGCATGACAATAACAAAACACGCAGAACAAATGCACTTATTTATTGTCCATTTTGTGTCATCAGTGTTTGGCACGGTGGAGGGCACACAGTGTCTTATGGTTGTTGGTTGAATGCTAGTTGAAAACCCTTCTTTCACAGATGAGAGGGTAAAAATGGAGGACCAGGCCGGGTGCAGTGGCTCACACCTGTAATCCCAGCACTTTGAGAGGCCGAGGTGGGCTGATCATGAGGTCAAGATATCGAGACCATCCTGGCCAACATGGTGAAACCCCATCTCTACTAAAAATACAAAAAAATTAGCCGGGCGTGGTGGCTTGCGCCTGTGGTCCCAGCTACTTGGGAGGCTGAGGCGGAAGAATCGCTTGAACCCAGGAGGCAGAGGTTGCAGTGAGCCGAGATCGCGCCACTGCACTCCAGCCTGGTGATAGAGCAAGACTCCATCTCTAA